>JAAOAQ010000420.1:0-59919 GCA_013396025.1 Fusarium phyllophilum | reverse complement strand
TAAGGTTATTGTGTTTTTTAGTGTAGTGTATAACGCCTTGTATTATAATATACTAAAAATAAGCATTATATTATGTTATCTTATTATATGAGACCCTATTGGCTATACCTTGCGTATTGCTGCAGAGACATTTTGACCTTTTAATAATCAATAAACTTTCCATATATGTCAAGCAATGATTGCACTTTTGATGATTACCGCTGAATTGAGCTGGCATGTATCTGCTTGGAGATATTATGTTCCCTATGTATTTATGATATACACGACGTACCACAAGATACTTATTATTCCTTGACTCTATACAGAGTAGGGTTCTTATGCGAGCCAGTAGAAAATACAGTAGACATTGCTGAAAATACAACATCAGGGCTCAAAGAGAATGGTGTAGGTTAAGCCACTACAGATACCAGATAGCCTAAGCATTTGTTAGAATGACACAATGGACAACTAGAAGTCAACGTCGAAAGAGAGAGGTTTGGTCGTCAAAGATTGACAGTAGAAGCGTGAATTGCACATGATATAAATGATCGGTTGGGTGATGAAGAGGTGCAATTGTGTTGAGATATCTCTTGTTCTAGTATAAAACCGACACAAGTATTTCACCTACGCCAGAGTGTTATAGCAGATGAATAAGAGGATAAATTATTCGGATTATTTCTGCGAAATGCTTTGATATAAGTCAGAATTTCATCAAGATGCTCAACATACAATGTATGAATCAGGTGACAAGAGAGAAGAAGAATAAGGCTGATAATTAACGATTCATGTCGCTGCATAATGACCTAATGATCGGAGAATCTTACTTGAAAAGGCAATCCCTCGATATCGAGCTCTCCGGAACTAACCAAATAAACTCAGGGACCAGTAAATTTTAGCGCGGATTCCAAGATCTCGTATGCACTATTATTCGCTGTATGACGCTTAAATTCTTAGCCCAGTCGGACAAAATTACCACGAGGGCGAGGAACCAGTAGCTAGACTCCGATGTTGAGTTTGATCTCCCACGACCAAGATTTCCATGCCTGGAACAATATGAGTGAGTCGTGGGGAAATTTAGCGATTTTGGGAACATCTAAAAATGGACCATATTGGAAACATCTCCAACCCCGGACCGGCTCAGCTTGCCCTCTCTTGAAGATGAATCTAGATCCAGACGCACGTATGGGGAAGTTTGAGGGAGAATCAATGTAAACTGTAATCCTATAATGCTGATAGGTATTGGATAGTGGATGTATTACACAGCCTTTCAATGCTTCTATTGCCAGAGACAAACTTCTGGATTGTGTTGGCACTGGCTTGCTCTACCTCGACTGCTAGATCTGCTGATATTGATCACATGAGGCTGTCTTGCCGTATCTGTCTAATTCAGGGTCCAGCAATAATCCCCATGTTACCACGCAAGATGGATGAAGCCCCAGAGATCTAAGCGATAGCTGCGTCTAGAACATTTTGAACAAGAATCTCCGAGTTTGCGAAGGGTCTTGAGATCCGGCAATCTTCCCGGTCAACCCCCCGCGTGACGTAGAAAGAAATTAGCAAGATGAATTAACGTGGCATTTTGAGGTAAAAGTCGACAACATCTCCACTGCCTCCGCCGTGATGCTATCCTTGGTGTCTCTTTCACAGCCGAAAGTAGTTATAGCCGGCGGATCTAACCATTAATGATCGAAAAACTGAGAAGCCAGGGTTCTCAGTGGCGTCTCTCCGGCGGATCTAACCCGATATGTTGCTCTCGACTTAGAAACTCTGCCCGCAGAGTTCCACCATTCTCCAGACCTCGACCAAGTCTCGAAAACTTGACGAGAATTGTAGAGCAAAAACACCCACTCAGATGACGCAGATTGGTCATGTACCCGACTTCAAGTTTTGATTATGCGGGGAAAAAGAAGGGGAAGGGATCCATTGATGGTGTGCGCGGGCGGGCAAAGCGAAAACTTCTCGATATCAGGTTTGACTTGTAAGGAAGGATAGTCTTGACATCAACTACTACATAAGACCATCCTTCTCACGTCTTTTGAGATTCAATTCTCCAAGCTCATCATCATTCTCACACTCTCAACTACAACTGAATCTTCAAGAGCAATACAAGACTCTTCTCTCTATCTTGCCTCATACAACCCCCATCACTTCACTTACACACATCACATTCACAATGGCCCCCGGCGCTGTCGTTGACGACTTCTCCAGCCACGATGGCCAGGCCCTCGAGGTTCTCTCTGACAAGATCGACGATGTCAACGTGATCAAGTACGACGAGACATCCAAGTTCGACAAGGAGAAGGACAAGAACACCTTCCGCCAATACGCCGATGCCACCGACCGCGTCAAGAACTTCTACCGCGAACAGCACCACAAGCAGACCGTCGCCTACAACCTCGCTGCCCGTAACCGCTTCTATAACGCCTCTCGTCCTCGTGCCGAGATGACCATTTGGGAGGCCATGGAGAAGCTCAACACTCTTGTTGATGAGTCTGACCCTGATACCTCCCTCTCTCAGATCCAGCATCTTCTTCAGTCTGCTGAGGCTATTCGTCGCGATGGCAAGCCTCGATGGATGCAGCTGACTGGTCTTATCCACGACCTTGGCAAGCTTATGCTCTTCTTCCCCGAGCTCGAGACTCAGGGTCAGTGGGACGTCGTCGGTGACACATTCCCTGTTGGCTGTGCTTTCTCCGACAAGATCATCTACCCCGAGACCTTTGTTGAGGGCAACCCCGATGCTACCAACCCCGACTTCAACACCAAGTACGGTATCTACTCTCCCAACTGTGGCCTCGACAATGTCATGCTCTCATGGGGACACGACGAGTACCTCTACCACGTCGTCAAGGATCAGTCCACTCTCCCTGACGAGGCTCTCGCCATGATCCGCTACCACTCCTTCTACCCCTGGCACCGCGAGGGAGCTTACAGCCACCTCATGTGCGCCAAGGACCATGAGATGCTCAAGGCTGTCAACGCCTTCAACCCCTATGACTTGTACTCTAAGAGCGACGGTGTGCCCGATGCTGAGAAGCTCAAGCCTTACTACATGGAGCTCATCAGCGAATACTTCCCCAACCCTGTTATCAAGTGGTAAAAAGGGAATGAAAGCAAAAGCAAAAAAGAACCGATAGAATTGGGGATATAAATGATGTTTTCTTTGGGAATCTGTTAGCCTGGAATTTTGGGACATGGGATATAATGAACTGAGCGAATGATAAATATACTTGTTATTGATGATCAAGCCTGACTCTTGTCTTTCTCTGTTGTGTAATTGTAGTGAAGTTGACTTCGACATGTAATGATGTTGGCTGAGATTGTCAATTGTCTCTGCCTGTGTCGCTGGTACCTACCTATGCAAGTACTTTGAGATAAGAAACCAGGAAAAATATAAGAACCAATGGTTAGAGCTTTGTAGTCATGTGCCTCCAGTCTGTAGGATTTTGCAATACTTGTAGGAGCATGAATGAAACAGCAACGTGAAGCTATTCCCAGCCAAACAGGGTTAGACAAAGTTTCGAGGTGCAGGTATTGATAAGCACGATAAGAAGAAAAAAAAGTTCGAACTCTGAACGATTTTCTTCAACTTCTCAGGCTAAGCCCAAAAGCGCTAGCTCGAAAGCCAACCAGCCAATCAAATAGTCGTCCGCCGGATAGCTGCCCCTCAGCCCGCTGGAAATTTGGAGGAAAAGTTACCCAGCAGCGAAAGATTGGCAGTTGAGAAATCGCCATCTTACTTCGACATTCACCAACACCACCATCAACACCACACAACAACCGACTTACACAATGGGGTCCCTATCGAAACGAAAGCGCGGTCAAACAGAAGATGCCGTTACTGACGAGAAGCCTGCTACTACCGAAGTTGAAAAGCCTACGAAGCCTGCGCAAAAACAAGAGGATGAGACTTCCTTCGTCGATCTCGGTCTTGATCCTAGACTGCTACAAGCTATCGCTCAGCAAAAGTTTGCAAAGCCGACTCTAGTGCAGAGGAAGGCGATTCCTTTGGCTCTCAATGGACAAGATGTCTTGGCCAAGGCCGACTGTGGCTCTGGAAAGACGGCAGCTTATGTTCTGCCTTTGTTATCTAGCATTCTGAAGCGCAAAGCTGTATGCCATTCCGATCCACGAGATATCCTATTCTTGAAGACTTTGCTAACGATGTTGTGCTTAGACCGACTCTACTGCTTTCACAACCGCCCTAATCCTCGTCCCGACCCGCGAGCTTGCCGACCAGGTCTTCAAGGCCATCGAACAATTTGCTTCCTTCTGCGCAAAGGATATCAGCACAGTCAAGTTGACCGACAAGGTTTCCAATGCCGTGCAGCGCGCCCTTCTCTCAAACTCGCCCGACATCGTCATCTCGACCCCTGCGACTGCCTGGCACAATGTCAACTCTTCAGCACTCTCGATCGACAAACTCACACATCTTATCCTGGACGAAGCCGATCTTGTTCTTTCCTACGGTTACAGTGAGGACCTGGAGAACTTGTCACGATCAGTTCCCAAGGGTGTTCAGGTCATGATGATGAGCGCCACTCTTACAGATGAAGTCGACACACTCAAGGGGATCTTCCGACGCGACCCGACATTGTTGGATCTCAAGGAGAAGGAGGCTGAAGGCGAGGGCATCACCCAATTTGTGGCCAAGTAAGCTCAACTGATATTTAGATCAAAAGAGGCCAGCTGCTAACATATTACTAGGTGTGGTGAGGATGAAAAGTTCCTTCTCGCCTATGTCATCTTTAAGCTCAAGTTGATTAAGGGCAAGTGTATCATCTTTGTGAGCGACATTGACCGATGTTACCGCCTCAAGCTCTTTTTTGAGCAGTTCGGCATTCGAAGTTGTATTTTGAACTCTGAACTTCCCCTGAACTCACGAGTTCATGTCGTTGAGGAGTTCAACAAACACGTTTACGATATCATCATTGCTGCCGATGAGAAGAATGAGATGATGGGGGACGATGAGGAACCTGTTGAAGGCGAGACTGGGGATGCCGAGAAGCAGGGCGACGGAGATGATGCGGAAACGGAAGCAAAGCGACCAAAGAAGAAGGCCAAGAAGTCCAAGGGCGCTGATAAAGAGTACGGTGTATCAAGAGGTATGCTTGCCCAGCGCTGTCATTTAATATGGCAGAGGGTTACCCAAGCACAGGACTTACGCTAACAACACTTATAGGTGTCGATTTCAAGAAGGTTTCCGCAGTCATCAATTTCGACCTCCCCACAACAGCATCAGCCTACACACATAGAATAGGACGTACAGCGCGAGCTGGACAGACTGGTATGGCTCTGTCATTTGTCGTACCCAAGGAACTATACCGAAAGCACATGCCTACGTCCACACCAACTTCAGAGAATGACGAGAAGGTGATGGCCAAGATCATCAGGCAGCAAGCCAAGCGAGGAAAAGAGGTGAAGCCTTACAACTTCAACATGAAGCAGGTGGACCCTTTCCGGTACCGAATGAACGATGCTCTACGTGCGGTTACCAAGGTTTCTATCCGAGAGGCCCGAACAAGAGAGTTGCGACAGGAGCTGTTGAAGAGTGAGAAGCTGAAGCGGTAAGCATATACACAATAACGCACCATATTCAGACTGTACTAACATTCGTTCAGATATTTCGAGGAGAACCCCACGGAACTGGCCCATCTTCGCCACGACGGTGAACTTCGAACTGCTAGACAACAAGCTCACCTGAAGCATATCCCAGAGTATCTCCTACCCAAAGATGGCAAACAAGCCTTGACAAATGACATTGGCTTTGTGGGACTCAGGAAAGATCGCAAGGGCCATAAGGGTAAGAAGGGTCGCGGATTTAAGGTTGGCTCAAGGAAGCGAGATCCGCTCAAGACATTCAAGGCGAGGCGCAAGACAAAATAGAGGGACTAGTGTAATAGAGCGTTTTTGTGGTTCTTGATACCTTGATCTGAATCCAAGATTATTTGTTCCCTTTGACTTGGCCTCTATTGATTGGCTTACTAACACTGATACGAACCTCACGGTGAACAAGATATTGCCCGAGACCGAGGCTGTCTTAGTCATTCATGCAAGATGCTTTAAAGTTTCGGAGACAAGCAGTCTTTCGGCCGCAAGTGTGGGGATGAGAAGATGTCCGCGCAAAGCTAACCCCGTTCCATACACTGATGTAACGAATATCAAAGAAGAACACAGGAAATAATGTCGTAACCTGGACTGGGATAGGGCGGTCAATATAATGATGAGGAGGCGTTGGGCATGTATAAAAGGAAGAGAGTCTCTCTGTGTTTGTGAACATATCTCCTTGGTAAACACCAGGCCACTTATATCCAACCAACATCTCCTCCAACTGTCCAAACTCCATCTCTGAGAACTACATCATGGATCCTCCAGCTCAACTCCCTCTTCGACAGCTCACCAAGAATGGCCCCAAGATCCCATCTATTGGTCTTGGTCTGATGGGAATCAGCGTCGGATACGGAGCAGCCACGTATGGATCATATCTCCAACTTCTGAACCTCACTAATATCCTCAGATCTGACTAAGAACGTTTCAAACTCCTCGATCGCGCATGGGAACTTGGCTGTACCAACTGGGATACAGCTGTTATCTACGGTGACAGTGAAGACGTCGTAGGCAAATGGTTCAAGCTTCACCCTGAACGTCGTCAGGATATCTTCCTTGCGACCAAATTTGGGCTGAAGGTAGGTGAGAAAGGGATCGTTACTGACTCGTCACCTGAGCATGTGAGGAGGAGTATTGAGAGCAGCTTGAAGAGGCTTGGTGTTGAGCACATTGATCTGTACTACATGCATCGTGCAAATGAGGATGTGCCTATTGAGAAGACTGTGGAAGCCATGAAGCAGTTGGTTGAGTAAGTCATTCCACCATGAAATAAGCTAAGCAGGACTCACACCCACATAGCGAGGGAAAGGTCAAGCACTTGGGTCTCTCAGAGATCTCGTCTACCACTCTCCGCCGAGCCCACGCCATCCATCCCATCTCGGCAGTACAAGTCGAGTACAACCCCTGGACACTCGACATCGAAGGTCCTTCAGGAACAAACCTTCTCAAGGCTTGCGAAGAGCTAGACGTGGCGGTGTTTGCCTACTCACCCCTTGGCCGTGGTATCTTGACTGGTCGTTTCCGCTCTGTCGATGATTTCGAAGAGACAGATACTCGAAGGAACCTGACGCGGTTCCAGGGTGACAACTTCAAGAAGAACTTGAAGATTGTGGACCAGTTCAATGAGTTGGCCAAGAACAAGGGATTTACATCCTCGCAGCTCGTCCTGGGCTGGATCTTGGAGCAGAGCCCCAACATGTTTGTCATTCCTGGCACGAAGAACATTAAGTATCTCTAAGAGAACGTGGGAGCAGCAAAGGTGACGCTGAGTAAGGAGGAGAATCAAGAGTTGAGGAAACTGGCAGTTGAGGCTGGAGTCGTTGGAGGGCGGGACCCCTTCTTTGGCTGCTTCGCTGATACAGCTCCTCTGGAGAAGTGAATGTACACAGAGATAGCAGTGTTGGCTACATGATGCTTGCTTCGGTAGCAGTTTCTAGGGCAAGTCCATGCGGAAAAGTTTGCCATTCCATGAAGACCCATCACCATTATCATCCCTGAAGCTCCCCATGATATGAAATCCTTGATTAACGTAGTATCTGTAACCATTAACAATGAACCAGGTCGAGGGTGTCCTTCTGGGACATACTGCACCAATTGCCCATTGCCTCCATCCCAGCAATCAAGCCAGATCGTCTTCCAACCACGCTCAAGAGTATAATCCTTGACTTTCTGAAGGAGAGCAGCTCCAGCCCCACGACGTCTATCACCAACTCGGTGATCAGTGACGAGGTATTGGAGGAAGACAAACTCGCCCTTTTTCAACGCAGGTTCGATCTGGGCTTTCAAGCTCTCTGTCTCTTTCAGATAGCTCACGAACTGTTCTTCAACAATCTTGACAAAACCAACAGACACAAAGGATTTTCCATTTTCGTCCACACGGCGGGAGAGGTTTCCGTTTGCTGTGGATTCTGAGTTGGTCTGATCGTCTTCAACCTCGGCGATAAATATTCTCTCTTGATCGCCAGTGCCCGTTTTACAGAACTGCTCCGACTTCGAGACAGCATCGTGCATCTTCTGCATGAACGACTCCTTTCCAGAAAGAGGCTCAGTTCCCCATTGACCAGCGTTTCCCGCCGCAACAAGATGGGGTATAGTTGAGTCCATTGCATCAGCGATGAATTGAGCATCATTACATGATGCAGAAGCGTCGCGGAAAGAGAACTGATTCGCCATATTTCAGATGATTAGCCCCTCGAACACGGAATGCTCAGATGACTCCTGGGAGAAGGGCACTGTGTGGCTTCAAGAGACAGGTCGTGTGTAAAACAACAAGTTTGCTTATTCAGATGTCAGCAGTGCATATGTGGTGTTTCAGCGGACCACAAAGAGATAAGACATGTAACGCTAGCAAGGATCGCAATCCCTGAAACTTCTATGTGAGCTTCTAGAAGAAAAGACGATTTATTCCTTGACATCTTCATGGTTTCAACTGAGATTCTGAAGAAACGTCCCAGCAACTCACAAGCGTCGTCTCACTTTCAGCTCTGATTGACAATGAGCCTCTGAGATAATCCGAGGGCCCCAAGGTCCGATAAGTCGGTCGGATCAACCTCCAAGGCTCTCTGAAGGTGTTGACGGATGTGCGCCCTCATCATTACCTTCAATGTACGGAGTACAGTAGATGGCGCTATAATAGTGTCGCATGAGATGGTTCACCCCAACAAGAGTGAGTGACCATCCCGACTATCACGGACTTTTTCGGGTTGTGAGAGCCGTGCTGGGCGTGGTACTTTGACAGCAGAAACATAGAACAATGATCAGTGCCTCATCGCCATCGCTGGTGGTCAAAAGCCTGCCTCACTTATACGCCTGCGGCCATTGTATCCTAATATGTTCTAAAACAGGTTATTGGTAAGTTGGATAACCCGTCTTCGACATCGCCAAGTCAATGGCCCGTTATCGCAACAAGAAGCACATATGCCGGCATCCTTAGCCCAACTTGCATGTCTCGGTATTTGCTCCATGACAAGTTATCGTTTCGCGGTGCAACATCGACGGAAGACGGTCAGGTTATTGCCTCTAGAATAGAGAATGGCATGAAAGACTTGTAGCCCAGTGCATGATTCTATGTTTGGAACCACGTATACGGTATTCCAAAGAACTGCAGAACTACACAAGCACGTCTAGCTCAGTGTCAGGTGGCTCCCCAGACGAGATCCTCGAGCGAATTATGTTCGGGAAATATGACATCGCCGTGCTCATTGGAGAGTCCATGACCACAAAGAGGTTGATAGTCCAGTGACTATGAGATCATTGCCGTTCTTTATAGACAATCTTATGACTAGCTGAACTCAATGACAAAGAAACGTCTCTCAGGTACCGGTACAGCGTTGGATCACGTACGTCAACAAGGCGGTAAAGTATTGATATTTCTTGGTACGTGCCCCTTTGTTGGACTTGCATTTGTACGCGATTCAGCTTGTAAAAGGTCGGGAAAAGTGCTTCTTTAGTTCAATCTCGTCATTCGCAGTTCTGGGTCCGCGATACGTGCGTGTTAGTAGTGGTGGGGGTCGATGCGATCTCTAGGGTCACAGTCCGCAAGACAACGGACCCTTCTCTTGTTTGAAGAGTCTTACACTCCACTCTCTATGTTAGTGGATGGGTGAATCTCTACGATTATATGCAAGAATCGTCAATGGCTTCGACTTTGGTAGCATCTAGTACAAGAAGCTGAAGGAGTTCGAACTTCAGCTAGCGGTTGAACCAATGAGTATGGTTGGGGGGCACCTTGTCCTACACAGTAGATTGCCTTATCAAGAAATACCCCACGAAAACAAGGTTGTCGGAGAGCAAGGACGGGGAAGGCGGCCACACCGACGGCAAGGTGATCGGGCTCGAGTCGCTTCGAATCTGTGTTGAGATTTGGCTCAATGGCTTGGATTTGTATGTACTTATTGGTTTGACAATGCCGACCTTGGCCCTAGATTGGGTCGTCAAGGTCCGGGGAGTGGGCACCTTGATGGACGGACCCCTTCGATTTGCTCATCAGTTTGCAGACATAAATAAGGTAGTTGTCGCACTGCCGCTGGACGATAGCATCGTTTTGTCTTTGTTATCTTCGTCGGCATTGCAAGAAGCGGCTTCTGACGTGAGATCCATCACGTTATCCGTCATTGTCCGTCACCGTGTTAGTGACTCGTCGACACCATCGACTGCGTTAGTACAATCACCAAGACTGACATCACCGAGTCATCGGCGTTCAAAAAGAATTTCTCAGTTGAAAGGCATTGCAAGTCACTTCGACACCTCCCACCTTCTTTCAGGCATTGCTACGCAACTCAACCATCATGGCAGAAGAACCTGTGCTCTTGCGAATCCCTCCCGAGATTCGCATGCTGATATACGACTATCTTCTCGACAACGGCGGGACCAAAGATATTTCAATTCGAAACCAGTCGAAACGTGAATACGAGGCGCGCCGCTCGGAGATCCAACGTTCAGCATATCATATAATGGAGCGAACTATCGCAAAGAAGTCATACAAAACGACATATTGCGCCGACCCTCATCCCCGCCGATCGATGCACACTGCAGTTATGCAGATCAACAGGAAAATCCGAGAGGAAGCCTCTCATTACCTGTACACAAAGCATGCTTTTCACTTTGGAGAAGACCTTGAGGCCTTGGTGCCCTTCCTCACTGATAAGACGCCGCGCACTAGAGACTTAGTCCGGGAGATCAGCCTCTACAAGCGCAGTCCAACAAATGTGATGGAACCAGATTCATATGACTGGTCTTCTGTGTGTCGTTCGCTGCGAAGTTTGCAAAGCTTGGATAAGTTGACACTTGTCATTGAAGGCGCTCGGCCACGAGGGCCATGGGACGGCCCGCAGAGCTTGACGGTATCTGACTTTCGACTGTTATATACAACTCGTCATGAAAGCTTGGAATGGGCGCGGGAACTGGCGACGATAAAAACGATCAAGGACGTCGTCATTATTGCTGATATTCACAACCTGCCTCATCCCGAGTCTAACATGATGTTGGTCCTTGCCGCATTTTCATCTTCGATTGATACATCATTGGTGGACTTTCTTCGCGATGATCTGGGGATTCCTGCGCGAGTTGGACAACCACAGTACTGTGGTGTTGGGGTGTTCGGCCGGTCCAGAAAATGTGAGAGAAATGGATGTCTGACGAGTTTGGAAAATTGAAAGATGCATTGAAGGGTTGAAGTAAGGCGTTGAGGAGCTGGCGCAGTTGAGTATCATGTTGCACTGCAAGGAGTTATTGAAGTTTATTTAACCATAACTAAGTATGATTGGCATTGGTTACTTTGGACATTCCGTTGATGAAACATAGGTAATTGAACATGACGCAGATTGAACGCCCGACGATAGAATGAAGCAATTGGGTCATGATACGTGAATTGATAGTAGACATGGATATATCTCATCCACAATCTTAGACGCAGGAACGACTTACTCCCTGACACCACGTGATGAGTCCCTGTGCTGTGTATCTTCCTTTTCCAGAACTGAGTCCGTTCCGGTGGCTGGGATGGACCTAGAGCCCCTGCCGCCTAAAGACAAACTGGTACAGCGCCATTATCCGCTGTCTTCCAGCGGAGCTTAGGCCCACCTCAACCCATCCAATCCATTATCTCAGCCTCCCCCCGTATCGTCATCGCTCCCGTTCGTTCTGCGCCTTGTATGCGGCGCAACCTATCGACGACAACCCGACAGCTCCGCGCATCCTCCGTCTCCCGCTGTCATCTCCCTCACCATTGCGTCTATCACAGTCGCATTCTAGTGAATTGCTAGGAGTTTGGCTTGTCTTGACCTGCTCCGAGCTACCCCGCCGTCGTAGTCCGACAAGATGGCCACGCCAGCTCCCCCCGAGGACCAGGCTCGTCTGCTTGAAGACGCTCTCGTTGCCGTGCGACAACAGACGTCCCTTATGCGCAAATGTCTCGATACTCCTGGAAAGCTAATGGATGCGCTCAAGTGCTGGTATGTATATGATTGCCGCGATAGATAGCTCGGTCCCCTGAATGGCATCGCTGACTCTGGTAGCTCGACTCTGGTTTCCGAGCTTCGCACAAGCAGTCTTGGACCCAAGCAATACTACGAGCTGTACATGTCAGTGTTCGACGCCCTGCGATACTTGTCTGTCCATCTTCGCGAAAACCACCCTGTCAACCACCTGGCCGACCTTTACGAGCTCGTCCAGTATGCAGGCAACATCGTTCCACGATTGTATCTTATGATTACTGTGGGAACCGCCTACATGGCCATCGAAGATGCGCCTGTCAAGGAGCTCATGAAGGACATGATGGACATGAGCCGAGGCGTTCAGCATCCTATTCGTGGACTCTTCCTCCGATATTACCTGTCTGGTCAAGCGAGGGACTACCTGCCAACTACTGAGAGTGACGGTCCTGAAGGCAACATTAGCGATTCCATCAACTTCGTGCTTACAAATTTCGTCGAGATGAACAAGCTATGGGTTCGTCTACAACACCAGGGCCACTCGAGAGAGCGTGAACAGCGAATTCGGGAGCGAAAGGAACTGCAGCTACTGGTCGGCAGCAATATCGTACGCCTAAGTCAGCTTGTTGATCTTGAAACGTATAAGTCTAGTATTCTAGCACCGCTGCTAGAGCAGGTGGTTCAATGCCGGGACGTTCTCGCCCAAGAGTATCTCCTTGAGGTGATTACGCAAGTTTTTCCGGACGAATTTCACCTCCACACCTTGGACCAATTCCTTGGTGCCGTTTCACGCCTCAACCCCCATGTCAACGTCAAGGCCATTGTAATTGGCCTGATGGATCGATTGTCCGAATATGCTGAACGCGATGGACCGGAGGACAAGTCGGATGATAGAGCTCAAATTGAGGCGGATGCGCTGGCAAAACTGTTGGAGAAGGTAAACCTTCAAAAGGAAGCATCGACAGCCACGCCTTCAGAGTCTAAGCAATCTGAACCTGATGGCAAAGTGGGTGAGTCTACCGAAGATGCCGAATCCGCCGATGCCGACAGTACACCCGAGGGCGAGGAGTCTACAGCCAAGGCCACCGATGAGACTCCAGAAGAAACTGCTGGTGAGAGCAGCAACGACGACTCTAGCACACTCGCCGAGTCTACACCTTCGGTTGCGGATACGGAGACCACCGCTGTGAACGGTCAAGGGTCAATTACAGACACCGTGCAGCTTTACGAGGTTTTCTTCGCCCAGGTCAAGAACCTGGTGGAGGCCCAGCATCTCCCTGTGCAAGACATTATTGCACTCCTGGTGTCACTTTGCAACCTTGCGCTTAACATTTATCCCGACAGACTGGACTACGTTGACCAGATCCTGGCTTACGCAACTACCAAGGTTCGAGAGAATATCAACAATGCCGACCTTCACTCGCCCCCTGCTCAGCAGAGCCTGCTTGCTCTTCTTCAGGCGCCCCTTAACCGATATGTTTCCACTTTCACTGCTTTGTCTCTTCCTACCTACGTTCCTCTCTTCCAGTCGCAATCATACCCTACCCGCCGAGCCGTTGCTGGTGGTGTCGCTCGCACTTTGCTCAAAAACCAGACCAAGATCTCGACTACAGAACAGCTCGAGAACGTGTTGGAGGTACTGAATGTTCTCATCAAGGAGGGTTCCCAGGCGCCTCAAGGGTACCCAGGTGTTGCCCAACGACGTCCCGTGGAGACAGACGAGACAATGGAGGAGCAGGGATGGCTCGCCAGGATTGTGCACTTGCTGCAGGCCGAAGACAACGATACTCAGTTCAAGCTGCTCCAAATGACAAGAAAGGCGTACTCGGAAGGAAACGAGCGTATTCGCACGACGACGCCACCTCTTATCACAGCATGCATGAAGTTGGCACGAAAGTTCAAGCAGCGTGAGCACTTTGACGATAACTGGGAGACACAGAGTAATGCTCTGTTCAAGTTTATGCACTCAGCGCTCAGCACGTTGTACACCCGCGTTAACGGCTCTGGGGCTGCAGAGATGGCGCTGCGTCTCTTTGCCTCTGCTGGCCAAACAGCCGATCTGACCGGGTTTGAAGAGGTTGCATATGAATTCTTTGCGCAAGCCTTCACAGTGTATGAGGAGGCTGTTTCGGATTCGAAGGCTCAGTTCCAGGCTGTCTGTGTGATTGCTACTGCTCTTCACCAGACACGCAACTTTGGAAAGGAGAATTATGACACTCTCATCACCAAGTGCGCACAGCATGGTAGCAAGCTGCTACGCAAGCCTGATCAATGCCGCGCTGTGTATCTGGCGAGTCACTTGTGGTGGGCGACTCCGATGGTGTCGAATGGCGAGTCGGAAGAAACAGAGGTATGTATCAACCCATGTGCGAAGGACCTTAGCTAACTTGCATAGCTTTACCGCGATGGTAAGCGAGTACTCGAATGTCTTCAGCGTGCCCTTCGTGTTGCCGATTCCTGCATGGAGACGGCCACATCGATTGAACTCTTTGTTGAGATTCTGGACCGCTATGTGTATTACTTTGACCAACAAAACGAATCAGTGAGTCTCGATCCTGGAACTGTTGAAGCAATTGCTAACTCGAGCAGGTCACAACCAAGTACCTCAATGGTCTCATTGAACTCATTCACTCTAATCTGGCCGGCAACCAACAAGATTCTGCTTCCGTTGAGAACAGCCGCCGGCACTTCCATCAGACATTGGAGAACATCCGAAGTCGGCAATATGAGGGAGTCGTTCTGACACCGAACTGAGGTCTAATTCATTAGTGATTGAAGGAAAGAGAAGGTGATTGAGCGGCATAGCGATAGATAATGTTTAGCCTGCAGGCATGAATCGAGGAGGTCGCAGGTCCACTAGTTGTATATATGTAAACTTTGCCCAAAAATTGATGATATGCGCGGTGAAGCCAAGCTGAGTCTCCTGCGACAGTGAGAGTTTTGAAGAGTCGCTGTCACCAACCCCTGATTGAGAGATATCCATACATATACAGAGTAACTAAGCCGGCTATGTATATGTAACCTTTAGAGAGGATTGCGTGGGTGAGGCTTTGGCTATTTTTGGGCTTGCTATATAAGTTATGCATTCTTTATCTCGAATTACGGCTGAACAAATTAGCTGACACGTCCCTAACTTTACCTCGAGTCCAGAAGCAAAGCGATGATACGCACATCACCTCCCTGTCCGAGTTAGGCTGTCCCCTTATCCCAGCTTTTGTGGGGTAATCCTGGTGGCGTGCACGGGCGGATTCAGGAGAGTGAGAGTGATTGTGAGAGCCGAGACAAGACAAGGCCTGGTAAGCTCCTTGGATGCCTCTGAGATAGATACTAGATAGTGTTAGTATAAATGACATTTCTCGTGTGCTCTGGCAAAAAAGAAGAGCAGTGAGCTATAGCATACTAGTTATAGGACCTGTAATAGTGTTTTTACTGGCATTTTGTCAAAGTTTCCAAAGGCCAAGGCTTGCCAAGTCTCCCGGGTCAACTCAGCCACTTGAGACCTCGACCAAGGTGTCTTCTGCTGTCTGTCTTTTGTTACTCCGTACTAACCGGCGGGTTATGGTTACAGTGGATTCAGGTCCCCTACCTTACGTGGACACTCCATTAGGTTCGCCATCATCCCCCCCCCCCCGTCGCAGCGCATTGGATTTGTATGTACTCCAACAACGTAACTCGGTACATTACTTTGACTTTAATCATCTTAGCCCTTACTCCCCTTCCTTTTCTTTACCCTGTCAACAACATCTCGAGTCAGAGCTTAAAGCAGGCCTGCACTTGTTAGTTTGGCGATGCGCTTCTGGCGTCTGTCTCCCGTCTCTCTTTCTTAACACTCCTTTCGTGCTTGCACCTCGCTCATCTTAACTTAATTGCTTCGTATCGATCGATCGAAACCGCGATTTCGCCCGCTCCTTTTTATCCCATCACCTTCAGCGAATGGCACTGTTTATCTCTACTGCTTTGTGACACGCCTGAACCAGCTTCTTATCGGATTGAATATACGACAACCGAGGGCGCGGTTAGCGCTTAATTACCATCAAGATGCCTTCCGAAAAGACTCCTTTCTATGATCCTATACCGCCCACTTACGATCAAGCCGTGGCAAGTGGTAGTCATTACGATCCGGATGACTGGGCTCCTGCTCCGAGGTCTCCAACAAACGAGCGTAATGCAACAGAGGCGGAATCACAGGGTCTCCTACAACATTCAAGTGGCGCCAGTTCCTCCCGCAGACCCGACGGCTATCGACCACCAACAGTAGAGACCGACGACGAGGACAGTTTATGGGCTAGCGATAGCGAGAGTGACGATGAAGCCGCGCAGGTTCGACGTGAGATGCAGGAGATGGAGATCGAGGAACCCGATCGATCCCGAGGCTCTCAGTGGGGGAAGCGGATAGGGTCATATCTAACTCTACCGCGGTGGAAATGGTCCTGGAGGCCGAGATTACCACGATTACGCATACAATTACCTCAACGAGCTGATGCGCCAGCTGCCGACAACGCCGAGAATGCCACGGGTGAGAATGAGGAGACGCCAAGCCAGACAACGAGGAGGTGGAACATACCAAAGGTGGACAAAACAACCGTCATCTTATTTTGTGTGCGCATTTTGGCACTCACAATTATACTGGGATTTTTCTATCTGCTCTTCGCCAGCGATATGTTTGGTGGTTTGTCAGATAGATTAGGAGGTGGCTTCCGTTTCAACCCCGAGGACCTTAGAGCCCATCTCCTGCGTACCGTTGATCCTATGAGAATGCGCGCATCAGTACAGCACTTCTCGAATTACGCCCATATTGCTGGTACCGAGGGTGATTATGCGACCGCGTTGGATGTCCAGGCCATGTTCAGCAGGGCACTACTGGACGAGGTCATGATGGATGAGTATCAGGTTTATCTCAACTATCCCCGCAAGGACGGTCGTGTGGTGCAGATCATGGACGAGAAGGATACCAAGAAGGCCAAATGGACGGCCAAGCTAGAAGAAGAGGAAGTCGGAGGCGAAACTGCAGGTCGACAAACGTACGCCTTCCACGGGTACTCAAAGTCGGGAGACGTCAAGGGACCCCTAATCTACGCCAACTATGGTACAAGAGACGATTTCAAGCATCTTGCAAGCAAAGGTGTTAATGCCACGGGAGCTATTGCGCTGGTGAAAAACGGTGGCCCTCTGGAGAATCAAGCTCTTAAAGTCAAGGCAGCCGAGCTGGCAGGCTTTGCTGGCTGTCTCATCTACTCCGACCCTGCGGACGACGGTTTCAAGAAGGGTGTTGTGGCTCCTGAAGGATTGTATATGCCCTCAGATGGTGTTCAAAGAGGCTCTGTAGGCCTCACAAACTGGGGAATTGGTGACCCCTTGTCGCCAGGTTATGGTAGCAAGGGTGATCAGCGAATCACACTCGACAAGGCCAATGGCCTTGTCGGTATCCCCAGTCTGCCTCTCGCTTGGAGGGATGCCAAGGTTCTACTACAGCATCTCAAGGGTTATGGCGAAAAGGTGCCTAACAAGTGGGAGGGCGGCGTCCCAGACGTCGAGTGGTGGACCGGCAGTGAGAAATCCCCAATTGTGCGCTTGAAGAACGAGCAAGATGAGGATTCATTGCACACTATCTGGAATGTTTATGGTCGAATCAATGGCATGGAGCAGACGTCTAAGTCTATCATCATCGGCAATCAGCGAGATTCTTGGGCTTTCGGCGCAACGGACCCCCACTCAGGCACAGCTGTCATGATTGAGATGGCTCGAATCTTCGGAGATCTTGTACAGCGAGGCTGGAGGCCTTTGAGGACCATCGAATTTATGTCTTGGGATGCCTCTGCGTACAATCTAATTGGCTCAACTGAGTATGTCGAGCATAACTCAGAGGCCCTTCGTGACAATGCCTTTGCTTACCTCAATCTTGGGGCGGCTGTTGTCGGAAAAGACCTGCATGCTTCAGGATCGCCAGTCTTCCGAAAGTCTCTTCTTCATGCCCTGGGCCGAGTTATCGACCCCTCTACTAATAGTACATTGAAGGACCTTTGGGATCAGAGCCATGCCGAGCTGAAGCAGCCAGAGGGACGTGGCGACCACATTCCATTCCAGGATATCGCAGGAACAAGTGCACTCGATTTGGCCTTCAGGGGTACCCAAGTCCCTCACCACTCAAGTTACGACAAGATTGGATTGGTGGACAACTTCATCGATCCCGACTTCGAGTACCACGGCGCAATGGGACAAGTGATAGCTCTGCTCATTCTCGACATGGCCGATCGACCCATCATGCCGTTTGATATGGGCTGGTATGCACAGAGACTGGGCCAATGGGTCAAAGATCTCGAGAAGTGGGCACTCAAGCAAATGGACGGCCAGCCCAAGGGCGAGAAAGACGCATTCAAGGAGCTCAAGGACGCTGCAACACTTGTTCAACACAACGTCGCCACATTCGAGAAGTGGGAAATGGAATGGGACCGCGAGGTCTTGGGTAATGGAGGCTGGGAGGCCAACGATATCGGTGCCTCTCGACTTGCATACAACAACAAGATGGCATACTTTGAGACGGCGTTACTGGACATTGAAATCGGTGGTGGCGTACGTTCCCCTTATGAGACTTGACTGAGAGACTTAAGCTAACCCTATCTCTAGATTCCCAACCGAACACAGTTCAAGAACGTCGTCTTCGGACCAGAGGCTTGGTCCAACGACGGAGCCATCTTCCCTGCTATTCGCGACTGCATCGAGGAGGGAGACTGGAAAGCCGCCAAACCCATAGTTGCCAAGACGGCAGCGCTTCTTCGCAAAGCAGCAACAATCTTGGAGATGCAATAAAGCACGTGTATGATTTGAGCAGCGAAAAAAAAAGCCCTCTCTTTGTTTCCCTTTCTATATCGATCTCAGTCTAGGCAAACTCGCCATTATTGTTGTTTTTTCTTTCACAGGATATACATAGTGTTTTTGGTTTCTGATCCAGGACACATTGCGTAGCTTTCACGCAAAAAAATGTACAGGAGGCATTGCACGGAGTTTGGTTTACGTGGAACCCTGCTTTTCTACGCCTTTTTTATAACTTTCTTGGGTAGGGCAGGACTTGTTGAGGCAACTCGTCAGGATAGAGTGATGGTATATGTCTGATCGCCCCGACTGGGTAGATGGGATGTTTTTTCTTTGTTATAGTTATAGTAATGAAGGAATGCGAGCCGCTCATGTACCCTGATATGTTCCATCATGTTGATTTTGCTCCAAGATATGCTTCGTGATTGTATCGCTCAACCATCTCTGGTAGTTGACCTCTTAAGCCTTCTGGGACTCGTAGTCCTGCACAGAAACCAGCTTTCCAACAACGTTGTACTTCTCCAGGAACCTCTCCTCCCAGCCCTGGAGCGCCTCCATCTGCTCCGCATCGAGTCCTTCCAGCTTATCAAGCGGACCATCTAGGTCCTTGGTCAACATGTCCTCATCAAAGCTTCCACACGCAAGACCTCGACTCGCATCCCGACCGGCAAAGTTGCTATAAGGACCACCAGGGCCGTAGAAGTTACGACCAGGCGAGACGTCGAAAACGCGACCGCGTACAGCGAGAAAGACAGGTCGATCCTCCTCGCCGTTGAAGGGGAGGAGAGTGTGAGGAGTGTATGTTTTGAAGACTGTTGAGGGCGCGTCGCGGGGGAGAGATGGAGGTGGCGAGGAGCGGAGCATGGAGTAGGTTGTGTATAGGACGGCGCTGAGAAGGATGAGGTTGAGGGGTGTGAAGAGGGAAGCGCTGGGACGAGTTAGTGATGGAGATCAGAGAGTAGAGAGTAGAGAGGATGACATACGTTTCTTGGCTGGCTTGTTGAGCCATGTGTTGCTCGACGTGCTCCATCTTTACGATGTCTCTGATTGTGATGATGTGCCTGGAGTATCGAGTTGAGCCGAGATGGTTGACTGAAGGTGCTTGTTCGATGTTGGGGAACCAAGAACCAAGGTAAATGGGGTCTCCCGTAGCTCCCGGTGGTTCCTTGGGGTTCTCCCCCACTTTATGCTCCGGCGCGGCGTTTTGTCACGGAAGTTGGCTTCGGAGCCTCGGGTAATATGTCCGGCAACTGGATATGTCCTTGATATTGCTCAAACATGAAGCTGGCCACGATTTAACACCAAGGGCTATCTATCTTATGACACTGCGTTGCCATGATGCAAAGAACACTTGGCCAGAGCTCCATACATTCGAGATGCTGACATAAGGGGCAATTACGTAGGACAGAAGATGAAGTTTAGAGGTTAATAGCATTAATTGAAGCTCCCGAGGCAATAGAACTGGGTATTGAAGCCTTATCGTGGCTATAAGGCTCTGTTTTGTCTTGATTCAAAGCTGCGAGTAAGTAACCATTATCCATACTAGGGCAGGTGATTTGGCCGCTGTGATATCACTCGTAGCATAAGTGAGCTTCAGCCCTTTGAACACAGCCAGATTGATAAGCAGTGGTTTCCTCAACGATATCCTTTATTTGGTGGTATGATATAAAGTAAAAAAGAAGTCTTCGCAAAGAATTATCAACATAGAAAAGACAAAAATGGAGGCTGAGGGATTTGAACCCCCGACCTTTCGCAAGCATTCGAAACAATGCAAAGCGAACGTGATCCCCCTACACCAAGCCCCCGATGTTGGATAGTAGTGATGGTCTAAATTAACCCTATATGGTCATTGCGATGATCGTAGCCAGTTTGTGAACCACGACTGGCTTTGAGATATACAAATAACGGTAAATGTCTCTTGAATATCAATAATCATTATGCTTGTGTTGAGTGGCATGGTCAAAGTGGCTTCTGGGCCACCCAACTCAAGGGGTCATAAAGATGGCTCATGTTATTACCAAGCTTGCTCATGGTAGCCTACAAGAGATATATACTTACTATACACTGTATTGTAATCAGTGATTATAGGTCTATGTCTAATGTATATCGTCTCGTGATCAATACGCATTTGTATACTCAAACAAATCGTAGGCTCGATATCTGCTTCACGCTCTTGGTCATTCTCTGCCATCAGTATTAAACCCATCAACATATAGCCACTCATGACTCACACCGAAAGCCAAATCTAATCATATAGCAATACGCCTCTAAAGGAAGTGGTCTATCTGCAGTTATTTTTATCTTGCTTAAGTTGGCTCTATTTTATTGTTGCCGATATAACATGGAGGACACGAGAGTAGTGGACATCTCTGATACATATCCGTCTAAGCCAGCTTACGTTACTCACATGTTACTACCGTGACACTTCAGCCTCAAAGAGAACAACAACTTAGGTTTTGTGAACTCTCTGTAGCAGTTGTTCGACTTTGGTATGAGTCGACCCTGGAAAAGCCACAGCAAGAAAGTCAACCTTGGCTTCCCCGTCTGACTCAACTGCCAATACTCAGCCACAGCCTCATTCACGGTCACAGCGTGAACTTTCAGCCCAAACGGAAAACATAAATATACAGAATCTCGTCAAGTCTTCCTTTCAATTCTCGGACTTTTGTTCATCACTACTCAGTAAAAATGGCTACAACTTCAAACCCCGGCCCAGTATATTTCTGGCGTGAAACAGACCCAGCAACAGGATACCTGTCACAATGGTATTATTGTCCTTTCAAGGATGATCAGGATGAGAAAAAGACATACAAAACAGCAGAGCAGTAAGTCCCATCACTTCTATCGATACACTATTCAAGGCCGATTGACGTCTTCCAAGTTACATGATGCATCACAAGGCCATCCTATTCAACGACGAAGCCACCGCTCTTGAGGTCCTCAAGACAGGCCATCCACGAAAAGTCAAGTCTCTCGGCCGCCAGGTGAAAAACTTTGACGAAACCTTATGGCTTAAGCATCGACGTGACATAGTCCGAAAGGGCAACATCCTCAAGTTCACACGGGCTATCACAGAGGAGGGTTTCAAGAGAGGCACGCCTGGTGCAAATCAACCAAGTTCATTACACTGGCCCATCGATGGTTCTCTAGCAGATATGTTGATCGGCACGGGTGACAGAGAACTTGTCGAGGCCAGTCCATTTGATCCAGTCTGGGGCATTGGGTTCAAAGCTGCAGATGCAGATGCTGCGAGAGACTCGTGGGGTGAGAATTTGCTGGGTAAAGAGTTGATGGAAGTCAGAAGGATCTTGAAGGAGAGACGAGACGGCCAAGGAGCATGAGTGGCGATACAAATGGAACTGTTGTACATTATTGAATCGTGAAAGCTGGTATCACTCTGTCAAGGAACGGAACAATGGTTGTTTGAACTGTTTCGGCTTTACGCCTAGATAGATTGCACTAACCTTGAAAACCAAGGCAACTTTTGAACATGTCTATAAGTCCATCTTCCTCCCACCAATGGTGCCCGGCCCAATGCCCCAGTTCCCTTCCATAATCATACATAAAAAGAGCCTCGTCCCGAGGCAAGCAGAGCGGCGTGGTAGTAGTCATTTTTTGCTGTTAAACAGCCCCAAACCCATTCTCCAGAAAATGCATGTTTTGTTTGGTAGTTGTACGTTGCGTTGTGTTGTGTTGTGGTGGTTGTGGTTGTGATTGTGGTGATTCGTGTTGTTGTTTTTCGTGTTGAGAGCCCGCCCTGATATTTTCACATGATAAGACATATTTTACAGTAATTAACACACATTAGGCGATGCTCTCGTGTTCGCCTTCGATTCCTTCTCATCTCGTAGGTATCCAACAAAGGCAGATTCCCAACCCCTTGACGCCGCGTTAAAATGACTGTTTTCTTTTAGTACCAGTCTCGTCCACTCTTCTGCATCTCAATCAGACGCCAGCCCCTTGTCTCAGGGTTGTTGACATCTTCTGGTACTCGTGTGATACCAATGGCGTATGTGACCAGTTGGACCTTATCCTCCATACCAGCAGCAAGCTCGTTCGTCTTGGCATTGCGGTAGACGTGAACCTCTTGCGTGCGGCAGGTGATGATAAAGACAGGAACCTCGCCAGGATCAAGCATGCGAGCTCGTAGAATGTCAACATTTCGAATATCCAGGATCTTTCCGTCCGACTTCATGCCAGCCTGTAGGTATTGCTTGGTAAGGGCCTCGTACACAGAGTACTGAGCGGCAGAAAGCCACAGCTTCAGTGTCTCCGCATCACCCTTGACATAAGCGTCCAAAACCTCGGGAAGAATGTACTCTCGAAGTTCCTGGAGGAAAGGCTCTGTCTGGAAGTTGGGGTCCATGGATCTGAACTTCTTGATGACCATGGCAGTCTCGTTCTCGGCGAAGAAGCCTCCGATGCGGTCGGTGATACTTCGAGCGGTCGATACAAGAGGGTTCTCAGACTCCTCATACTTGCCCCTCAAGCTGAAAAGTCCTTGCACGTATTTGTTCTGGTCGCGGAAATCTCTCCAGGCCTCCTTCCAAGCAGCGTCCTTGTGAACGGTAACACTGGTGCCAGCGCTATCTCTTGTTAGACCAAATTCGAATGAGAGAGCTTGTAAGGATACTCACTTAATGTCCTCTTCCATAGGCGCAGCCGCCTTGTAACCCCGCTGCTTGTCGAGTGCCTCTCGACGTTTCCTGCGCTCCTCCTTCTCAACCCAACCACCGTACCGTGAAGAGCTGCCATCGTCAATGACATTCTTGACATTCCTGTAAGCCTCTGTGTTTCGGATAGGCTGAGTAGCCTTGTCCACGGCATCTCCCGTAACATTAGCGGCCTTGCGAACACCCTTGACGACTGAGGTATCCCAGGTCCAAGAAGCACCCTTGCCGATGGCACCAGCAGTGACCTTGGCACCCTTTCCAAGAGTCGAGGAAACAGCGCCAGTGGACTTCTCGTAGGCCTCACGAGCACGTCGCACACCCTCACTCTCGGCGAATTGATTAGCAGACGCAGCGATCTGCTTGGTCGACTCGTTCCATTCTTGCGACTTCTGGAACTCAGTGTTCATGGTCTCCATGAAAACCTGCCAAGGGGTCTTGTCGCCATGAGGAGGAGGAGGAGGGGCATCCTCCTTCTTCTTCTCTTTATCCTTGCCCTCACCCTCACCCTCGCCCTCTTCTTTTCCTTCCTTTCCGGCCTTCTCGCCATCCTCGGTCTTCTTGGATTGCTCCTCCTCGGGCTTGGCCTCAGATTCGGTTTCAGCTTCAGTGGGCTTCTTCTCTTTTGCGTCGGTGGGTGCAGCAGTTGAGGGTTTTTGTTCAGTTTGAGGCTTCTCTTGGTGTAAGCGGCTGGAAAGGTGGAATAGACGAGATTGAGCGGTATAAGTGGGGGAGTAACGAAGCTCGGCGAGGACAAAAGAAGACCTCAATGGCGATCGAACTGAACCGGAAAGCACTGAGCTTTGTTGCCTCGCACCATTGTTGGAGACATTCTGAGAGAGCTGGGATGCTAATCTTCGGTAGGCGGGAGATCTGCCAGCGGATGAGACATGAGCAGAAGCCCGCGAAAATGCGAGCTCCGAGGAGGCCGTCTTTCTTGCGAGGGAGTTCATTATTACGACAGCACAAGGAGACAAATCCCTCCAGAAAAAAAGGCAGGCCGTGGGTTTGGAGAGATGCCGAGATGGACGGTGGAAGGTGGTGGAATTCCCAGACGAAATTTTGGTTTGCGATCTCGGTCCGGGGGCGGAAAGTCAAGGAAGACAAACACCGAGACGGCAAAGCCTCGGTAGAATTGCTCCCATCTAGCCCCGGCCCGTGGGGGAAGTTTAGTTTACAGCCGCGAGTAAAAATTGCCAGAGGAAGATCATCAATTGACGACAGGCCCAGGCAAATGCGAACAAGATGAGTCGCTCATTGACAAGTCGCCTCGCGGCGCAATCGCTCTTTCAATCCTCCCGAGCCACCGTCCCAAAGTCGACATTTCAAATCGCTCGCTCCATCTCCCAGACAAAGTCCAACCGCGATGATAAACCCAGAAGGGCACCCAGCCGACCCAGTACGGCCTCACTGTTAGAGAACATCTACGGCCCCTCAGAGACGTCCAAGACGAGGCCCTCCCCCAACAATGCCATGGCCAACCTCTCCCAAAGCCTTGTCTTCCAGACACTTGACAAGTCTTCCAACATCGATACAAGCACACTATCCAGAGATACCCGTCGACAGGCCGAGGCAAAGGAGGACGATCTCGAGCCATACCACTTCCACATATACTCTCACAAGCACAACACCCACATTACTTGCACCAAACCCAATCGAGAACCAATCATCTCTCTGTCAGCCGGCAACATTGGTTTCCGCAAGTCTCGCCGTGGTCTATTCGATTCCGCCTACTCCCTCACCAAGTATGTCCTGGAGAGATTAATCCACAACGGCTGGCCCATGAAGATGAACCGATTAGAGATTGTGCTACGAGGTTTCGGACAGGGACGAGAGGCTGCTCTGAAGGTTCTGATGAGCCCCGAGGGTAAGGTCTTACGAGACAAGATTGTCCGTGTAGCCGACTCGACTAGAATCAAGTTTGGTGGTACCAGGAGTGAGAAGCCTAGACGTCTATAAAAGTCTGGAATTTTGTATTGGAATTGGAATTTGGGCACATTTTTGGGGATATGTTCACATTGAGAATATCACTTCGCCGTGGAGGTTGAGAAAGTGAATGTACTATACTCTGTACGACCTGTACTATACAAATGAACAAGACACAGCTTGCTTTGCTTGCAAGTTCCCAAACGAATGATCTGCTCCTGGACTGTAAACTCATTGGTATCGTGCTAATCCATGGAAACGGTACCTCGAAACGCCAAACTCCACTTAACACCACAGCCTCATCTATACTCTATTATCGGATGGCCCTCTCAGCTGGTGGTAAACGGCGCCCGGCGGAATCGCGGAGGGCTTGCTTGCCCTTCCCGCTGCCGCCTCGTCGTCTTTCTTCTGCACTGTCCCACTCGTCATCTTCGTTGCTATCGTTGTCTTCCATTAGCAGATGGGGGTCCGTCGGTTTCTTCAACGTATGAGAGTTGTCGTCGTTCGAATTGTCGTAATCATCCAACAGCGCGCCTTCGCTGGTGTCGTATTCAGGTGGTTCAATCCAATCTCGAGGGACGACACAAGGAAGCGCAACTCCGATACTGGCAGCACGATTTAACCATGCTGGGCCCGACTGTCCTGTAAGTCTCTTGCAAAGATAAGAGGTGAAGTGATTGCAGTTCTTGGTCAGAAGATTGTATGAAGTGCCCAGAAACTCTTCAGAGGCAGATTGTAGAGTCGCATTAATCTCGTCTTCTGTCGCAAGAGTGAATCCGTGCAAGATCTCGCATCGAAATGTGCCTCCGGGCGGTTCGGTCCGGGGCTTTGTCCAGTATACACCTGTGAGGCCTCTTTTATCATGTCCACCATAGGCGTATTCCCTCCCGTTGATCACTACACCCGAATGAAGTAGTGAGGCGCCTACTGTCCATAATACCGACGATAATCGGCCGGGCTGTCATGCCGCGCGTATCAGCGTCATGCTCATGAAAGCTAGTGAGATGAGTATGAGCGACTTCACTTACCGGCAGTAGATCGTAGACATGTATAGTGATCTCAGTTTTCGATAGAGATAATGTTGAGCGGTGAGTTCTGCTCACCGAAGAGCTCTTCTTGTGACGCGGCATCATGCAAAGGCTGATACAGACACTGCAACTATTGCGACGTCAAGTGGCTCGAATCTTTGGGGTTTGCAGCTGACGGGTGAGCGGGGCTGAGCTGGGGAAATAATAGGCTAATAAGGCTTATATAGTGCTGTAGGTTGGTGTCCGTAGGGCTCAATTTGGCAAGACAAAGAATCCTGGGGCATAAAGAGAAGATGAATATTCTAACTTGAAAGGTTGATGAATAGAAGTGTAGGAGAAAGGAAACAACTGAAGGAATCGGACTGGCCGGCCCGGCTGAGCTGCCGTCGTTCCTGTCAGATCAAGCCCGGCGAAATCCAAAACCTAGGTTGCTCTGCCTCTGTCCTACTCTCTACTAACTTTAGGTAACCTCAGGTAACTCAGGTCAGGCATTTCCAAAGACGGACACCTAAAACCACCAGAGCCTAAGCTCTGTGACATACTGTGCCTGTTCACTGGATCCTGGATCCAGGGTCCTTCTGCGCACGGCTAGGTACCTTTATGCCAAGCTGCTTTCGTCAGCCAATGACGTCGTCTTCGAATTCCAACCGGAACTACCTTTTCCCACTATCCGAGAGATCTTGGCACAGCCCAACCTCTCTAAACCCCAGCAAGGTGGGGTCACGAACAAATTCTCATCTCATCTCCCCAAGCTCGGCTCGCGGAAAATAAAAAGAGAAATCTTTTTTCTCTCTCTTCAACTTCCCTTTCTTCCCTTCTTCTTCGTCGTCGCTCTCGCTCTCGAAGCCGTCCGAGGTTGGCACTAGCCAACCTGAATACTTCACCACGAAGTCCATCAAATCTTCCATCTTCTTCGCTTCTTTTCCTCCTCTTGCACCCCGCGCAGCAAGCTCTGCAGCTCTTGGACACGTTCCATCCACACACTTCGGCCTAGCTTTCTTCGCTCAACGTCGTAACTACGCCAAGTCACGCAAGATGGCTCCTAAGAAGCAAGTCGTCGAGGAGAAGATCCCTCTGGGCAGGCCTGGAAACAACTTGAAGAGTGGTATTGTGCGTGACAATATTCTATCGATGATGTATGCCACGTGCTAACCATAGTCCAGGTCGGTTTGGCCAACGTCGGCAAATCTACTCTCTTCCAGGCCATTACCAAGTCTAACCTCGGTAACCCAGCTGTATGAAGCCCCCTCGCCATCCGCCGTCTTTAGTATCGGGGTGCTGACAGCATCAAGAACTTCCCCTATGCCACTATCGACCCTGAGGAAGCCCGCGTCGTCGTTCCCGATGACCGGTTCGACTGGCTCGTCGAGAAGTACAAGCCTAAGTCCGTTGTTCCCGCCAACTTGACCGTTTACGATATCGCCGGTCTGACCCGCGGCTCATCAACCGGTGCTGGTCTTGGAAACGCTTTCTTGTCGCACATTCGCGCCGTCGATGCCATCTTCCAGGTTGTTCGTTGCTTCGATGATGCCGAGATTATCCACATTGAGGGTGACGTGAACCCCACCCGTGATCTTGACATCATCAGCGAGGAGCTGCGTCTCAAGGATATTGAGTTCGTTGAGAAGGCCCTCGAGAACCAGAAGAAGAAGACCCGTATGGGTGGTCAGTCTCTGGAGCAGAAGAAGGCCAAGCAAGAACAGGAAACCATTGAGAAGATCTTGGACTGGCTCAACCAGGGCAAGGATGTCCGCAAGGGTACCTGGGGCCCCAAGGAGGTAAGAATTTTTCTTTATTTCTGCTGCTCTACGCATCTTGCTTTCCTGATGACAAAAGGCCATAAGGCCTGAATCTATAACCCAGCTCGTCGAATGCCTCACCTATTAACGCTAGAGGCATTGTGAGATAAACTTTACTCTGATTGCAAATCTTTTACACTTGTTCATGTTGAAGAAACTCATGAGAACCCTCACTGACATTCTCATCCAGATTGAGGTCATCAACCCTCTCTTCCTCCTTACTGCCAAGCCCGTTGTCTACCTCGTCAACTTGTCCGAGAAGGACTTCATCCGCAAGAAGAACAAGCATCTTCCCAAGATTGTCGAGTGGATCAACGAGAACGCCAAGGGCGACCCTCTCATTCCCGTCTCCGTCTCTTACGAGTCTCGTCTCACTCAATTCGAGACCGAGGCTGAGGCCAAGGAGGAGCAGAAGAACGTTGGTGCCGAATCTGTTCTGCCCAAGGTCATTCTTCAGATGCGCAAGACCCTTCAGCTTGGCAGCTTCTTCACCGTCGGACCTGATGAGGTTCGACAGTGGACCATCCGAACTGGCACCAAGGCGCCTCAGGCTGCCGGTGTCATCCACACCGATTTCGAGAAGACCTTCATCCAGGCTCTCGTCTTCAACTACAACACCCTAAAGGAGCTCGGAGACGAGTCCGAGGTCAAGTCCAAGGGCAAGATCATGACCAAGGGTAAGGAATACGTCGTCGAGGACGGCGATATTCTGCACATCAAGGCTGGTGCCGCCAAGAGCTAAGCTCTCGCTATCATCAGGCGTATTTAAGTCCATAGAAAAAATTTAAATGCAACGATGTGATGAAGATGAACTTTGTGTCTCATGAATTTATATGCGCCATGACTGTTCCCAGACTCTGAGAATAATTTTCAGATTATGATATTCATCATGCTACTGGTCTCATAGGTGAGCTTCTTCTGATGGCTCTACGTCAGGGAGTCAGCATGGGACTTGAGGGGACATTTGCAGCATCGGTGCCGACTCTTTCGTTTTGTTGAACTTCAAACAGCATCGCTGATTACGTTGTACGGGGATATTCTTGATCATTCAGTAGACAGTTCACCAAGTTGGACATGATCTATCACAATAGAGTAGTTAGGCTATCTAGAGTATGAGATCAGCAATATAACACGGCAAGCAAGCTACATTACATTGTCAACTTCTCTGCATTTCAGTACGGAATGCCTCATTAACATCCCACCACTCCACCTTGATCATTGATTCTCTTCGTCTTCCACGATAGCGGAGTTAAGAGGGGCAGAAGACCACGCACAAAATAACAAGGCATCAGATCTAAGCCAAAAACAAGGATGATTTGCAAAAATCAAAAATGGCAAAAGATAATTGTTTTGCCGTCAGCAAGACTCGAACTTGCGTTTTCAGTGCTTCGAATGAGCCACAAACTGATGTACTGACCCCTATACGATGACGGCTTTTTTTTGTTGTGCACACTGGTTGTGTAGTTTGGTTTATGTACATGGGTCAGGCTTGGAGAAAAAAGTATAACGCCTTCTTTTGGGCAACCATGCATCATAATGTCAACTGTGGCTAAGTCAAGACGTGTCCTTTTTGTTTCAGTTGCATAAAGAATACATATGGTTTTTATTTTGAAGTGTATGGCTGGGCACTGTGGAATGTCGAGGTGGTATGATAGTGGTGATACACCCGTTGCACAAACACGCCTAACTACTAACCTACCACCTACTATAGACATGCATGTAAGTGAATGGAATAAGAAGGCCTCTCTTTAAACTCTGGTGCAAGTTGCTTACTTGTTCTTGTAAAGACGCTAGACGTCTTGGCTCGTACTCATACAGCAGCTAATGTCACTATTGAAAAGTCTAAATATGACTTTGAAGTGTTTTAATTAAATACTGAATTGATTACAAAACTCGCATGTTCATTCATTATCGTGTCTTTTCTTTCCAATCATCCATCATCTATCATCTCATCATCATCATCCTCCTCCTAAAGGCACCAGGCCCTTAGACTCCTCCATATCGAACACCTCGCTTTCCAAGCTCCTTGCGGCCAATCGCATCTTCGGGCCACACCCATCCACGGCTTCTCTTGGCCTCACGCTTCTCAGCCAGCTGAGGTTGAGGAATCCAGGAGTCACGGGGTTGAGCCTTGCGGCGCGTTCCCTCAGCGGGTGCACCAATCTCAGCACGCCAGTGGGCGTGACCGGCGGGTGTGTCGTCCGCAGCAAGTTGGCAGAGGCCCCAGAGGGCGAGGCATGCAGTGAGGGGAGTCTCGTGGGGTAGGGTTGAAGCATCGCCTTCAGGGGCAGAGGCAGCGAGCTGGACTGATGTAACCTCGAGATCGCCGAAGAAGGGAGTGTTGGCAGTGCCGTTGCGGACAAGGACAAGCTCAATCTCGGTGAGGATGAAACCATAGCGGCACCCGTGCTCGCGCATGGCGTGGTGGAGAGCTGAGAGGCCACGGAGATACTCAACACGCTTGATGTTGCCCTCAACTCGCATGCCAGTGTTGAAGCGGTCGAAGCTGCGGACAATACCAACAACTCGGGCAGTGGGCTTGCCACCAAACATGGCAGCAGCTGTAGCAGACTCTCCGGCAGCGTTGGCGACGAATAGGAGATCATTGATGCCAGCAGTCTTGGGAGGCACCGAGAGGTGAAGAGGGCGAGTTGACGACATGGCCAAAGCCGAGTTCAGCTTGGGGAGATAGTACGAAGCGTAGATGGAGTGAAGCTGACCCTCAGTCTCGGGGTGACGAGATGCGAAAGTAGGCTGAGGGAGCAGAGGAGCGGGAACAGGGTTGGTGAGAAGAAGAGAGGCACCGGGGAGGGAAAGAATGGCAGATGCGTTGAAAGAGGACCAAGAGCGAATGTTGCGAACATCCCACCAAAAGTGCTTAGTGGCAGCATCTCGCACCGGGAACGAGATATGGCGGACCAGAGAAGCAGCTGGGTTGGAAGAGGTGAGGAAGCTCAGAAGGTTGGTATTGGGAGTAGGGTCTGGAGTGGCAGTGAGGCTCAGAGGGGACTGGGCACGAGGGCTGTAGTCGTAGAAGCCATAGTCAGACTGTTGCTGGGGGACGGGAACGAACGAGGGCATCTGACGATAGGTGGGATAGCCATAACGATCGATTGTGGTAGCATCGAGGCTGGAAGCACGGCGTGAGTGAGAGGCAGAGATGTGAGTGGCAAAGTCGGCCGGAGACGTCAGGAGTGAGACAGACAGATCATCAGGCTGGCTGGAGAAGCTTGTGTTGACTGAGCCAGGAGTGTCAAAGGTGATGGCAAGAGACTCGGGGTTGGTGTAGCTCCTTGAGTGACGAGAAGGGTTGGGAGCAGGAGGAGTAGTCATGCGATAGTGGCAAGGAGTGGCATCAATATCTTGGTCTTGAGAGCGAATCTTTGGTAGGAGAAGAGGGCCATGCTGACGAACAGCTGGTGAAGCACGAGGAGGCGTTGTGAGACGGGAGCAGAGAGACTCATGGTCTGACTCGGCTGAGATGGCAGAGTAGACTGAAGCCTTTGATGATGAGCGAGAGTGGCCAGAGATATGACCAGCAGCAGTAGCTGAAGCTGAAGCATAGGCCATGTCGAGGAAAGCTTGGTCAAAGGGCAGAGTTGACATGGGAGGAGGACTTGTGCGCTCAATAGAGGCTGAGGGGAAGCTGAAGTCGAAGGGCATATCGACAGCCAGACTTCTTGAGAGTGTATTAGCATTATGTATGGTGGTTGGTGAGAATATCTTACGTGGACATGATGTGGGAAGTATTAGTGAGAGTCTATAAGTGTAGTGTATGAACAGGGATCAGGAGACCAGCTCCGTGAAAAAGGTCAAGATGAAACCGGAAGTTTTTGGGAGTTCGTTAGAGCGTAGTCTCAGAACCAGCGAGACTTGTAAGTTTGCTGTGAAGCTTTTTGATCTGATGATGTTGATGTTAATGGTGATGGTGATGGTGATACCGGATCACGGTAGATGGGAAAAGAGGAGAGTGAGGATGATTAGGGATGATTGGTAAAAGACAGGCCGATGATGAATGATGCTGGATAGAAATAGAGGAAAGAGAACCAGAGACCCAGGGAGAGGCCGTCTTCTTATGCTGTTGATGAAGCAGACAAGGACAATGGTTGGCGATGGGCGGCTGACGGCTGTGGGCTCCGGCATAGGACCCATCCGATCCCCTTGACTCTCCACGAAACAAGAAACATTTTGCATCTTCTCTCATTGGGAACACGAGAAAGAGAAGAATCTGAAACACTTCTCTCTCTCTGTCTGCAGAGAATTATCGCGGACGCGCTTCGATTTCGAGGTGTAAGTTGTAGAGGCCATGATTGGCGGATGTGTATTGACACTGTAAGCGCCTCACGTTGAGAGGAGAGGATGTAAGTGCGAGAGTCACCAGACACTGTGCAATACTACCCCAGGCGTCATGATCATCGCCAAGGATCATGGTTCTCGGCTTGGGTCTGTCAATGCACGAGCCCGGCCGCTGAATGGCCCAGCGCTTGTGACTCATTTTTAGATCCTTGACTCGGCATATCTAGCTCCCTCTTTCTTTTCTCGTGGTCCGGTTCAACACCAGAACGCGACTCTCTACAAGTCGCGATATTCCTCTCCAGAGCGTGTTCTACACCTAAATCTATTTACTACCGCGTTTTACACCAGATTCTCGTTGCGAGGGACAACCGTCCATCCCCATTTTCAGGGTCATGGCTATGCCCCCCGGAGTCCAAATCTAAAACATTCCCGTAGAGTAGCGCCATAAGAACAGCGCGTTTAGAAGAGTATGTATACGTATGAGCATGAGCCTCAATATTTCAAACCAAGTCTCAGAATAGAAACAGATCCTCTTGCGTGGTTTCAGTGGCCTTGGCCCTTGCCTTGTCCGCTGCCGTTAACCGCCGGGCGTTTAATTTATTAACTGTCTCTACCTAACGGGCGCTTAATACATCCACAGCTAAATTGAGTGAGAGTGTCTGTCCTTGTCGATATTAAAAAGCCCATCGTCGCACCATTCTCCGCGGCTACGGAAATTTGCTCTCGGCCCACCAGATTTCTTCCTTCATCTCTCTCCTCTCTTCTCTATTCCCCATCTCGACTTACACAGCCTCAACTTTGCTCTCTTGGATAGTCGAGCTTGAATGTCGCGACCTGGCTCTTGTCTCTCATTCGCTGTTATCGACGCGCCAGGATCCCACGCGCCGTCAGCCAATAGACATCGCGTCCACTAACAATCGCGCAAGTTTCTTTAACCTGGGCTCTATAATGTCAACTCTAGGTAGTACGTAGGCTGTAGGTTACCTTAGTGTACGTAGGTAGTATCTGCTGCAGACTATCGTGGACGTGCTGCATTTTCCCGCGTGTCTTGCCGTTTCTTGTTTCATGTTTCACTCAACTTTTGGCCATTCATTCTCTACCTATCCTGGTCCCTAGTCTCTCGCCTCTTTGATCAACGCGACCACGTCCACGCTTGTATCTCGCTCCACTTACCTCTTCTGTAACCCCTACACCTTCGCAACCCCCCTGTGTTCAGTGCGACAACGTCTCTTGTGCCTCTCCGTAGTGTACTTTGCTTCTCGTGGTGGACCTCATTATGCCAGGTACACACTGCCTCACCATCGCGACACCACTCAACTCATACTCAATACCCTAGAGCCTCTGCGTTTTTTATGACATCTTCTCTGCTTTTAGTTTAATGACAGTTATCTGCCATCTCGTTGTAATAGTGTTGTGTCTACATACGTCTATGCCCAACCTCCGTCCAAATGGCCAACTGTGTAAAATATATCCCAAAGAATGGCTCGCTGGTGTAAGAGAAGCACTTAATGCAAGTGACACATAAAACTTTTCTATAACTCTTTCACCAGCTAGGGGTATTCGTCCATCCATCTCATCTCACCTGTCTGTCTGTTCTTGTCAGTCCACGCTCTCTGCCTTACCAGCCCCCCATCCTCGCTTCGTACAACCCGTGCAGATCAGCTTCAGCTTGGCATCAAGGACATGTGCTCCACCGCCATTCGACGCGTCTCTTCTTTCTCCCATCGCCATATCACGCGTCTTCATGGTGTTGTATGTATGCATATGCTTGGTATTCATATCATGGATTGGAGTTCCCCGGTATCGTATCCACACTCAACACCACCCTCCCATCAAGCCTCGCTATTTACCCTGTTCTCATCCATCTCGACTTCTTCAGGCTCCCTCACTTGTGATGGGCCTGGTGTTCTAGTCCCGTTACCCACCACAATCGTATCAGGCAACCTTACTTTTCGTAGTGCTCTCAGCATACCATCCAGCTTCATCCTCTCCTGCACCACCATCCCCCTTACAAATTCTCGGATGGCGTGGCGGCCCATCTTCTCGTGTAGTTCCTGCCACCCTGCTAGTTCTCCAGCCACTGTCTGTTGTGTGTATCTAAGTTCCCTCGCAAGATTCGCGGCTTCTTCCCGAGACTTCCGTGCTCGTTCCTCCTTTTCATCATATAATCGCTGTCTAGTATCATCCAAGAGACCCAGCGGCCACCTCGACTTGTTGAGAGAATTAAAGTTTCTGTCGGCCTCACGCTTGGCCGCCCTCATCTGAGAAATGATGGAGGGTGGCCGAGACAAGGACGCCAGTAGTGCCTGAACCGTAGATTGTAGAGCCAGGAATGACGAGTGAAGGTTTGCTTGCGCGTTTGACTGGGTGGGGACGATGGACCGCACATACGTCTCAAACGCATCTATGTATGTCGGAGGGAGGAATTGCAGCGTTGAAACAGCTCGATGAAGCAACACTGAAGAATCGTACATGTCTGGTCACCTGTTAGCTCTCATGAATCCATTGGGTCACGATGTTCGTCTAGTGTACGTACCTGCTGCGACGAGTCCGAGATTGTTGGCGCGTCTGGTCGCACTCTTAGTCGAGTAGTTCACGCTCCGTATCATTTCTCGCGCATGATTGACAAATTGCTCCACCTCCCTCACGTCCTCCACAGGTTCATACTCATCTCGCACCTTCTCTGCTCTCGTTTCTGTTTTGAGGAGCGTCCGTTGCTCCATCATATCCAACTGCAATTCTGGTACCAGGAAAAACTCCCACAGCATCTCGTGCGTGGCAAAAGTTGGGTGCATCAGCATTATCTTCAAGAACCAGTCTGCCCGAGCTTGCATGTCTCGAAGAATGGCTCGTGATGGCTTCGACGGTATTTGGAACGGTGAGCGAACATCGGCGAGTGACGGTATCCACGAAGCTGGATTTTCGAGCGCCAGAAGGGTAGGGAGATGTTCGAAATCAGAGAGCGAGCGACGACTCGTTGTCACCGTATAACTATCATGATCCGTCGGGGCCGCTGACTTCAACACCAATCTCACCGTCGCATCTTCCACGAAGAATGCCCTGACCACACCAGTGATACGTGCATCTGGCCCAGGGGGCATACTGAACAAGGCTAGATCATCGATCTTGTTCCGCACGTCGTCGTCCTTCGCCAGTTCAACTGCTGTGAGGCCTCTGATCTCCTTTGCACCTACATCCACTCTGGGATCGGCGAACAGAGTACGGACCATGTCGTATCTGCCATACTTGCTGGCTACCATCAACGCTGTGAACCTCTTATCGTTCGTCGCATTGACGTCAACATCGCAAAATTGCAGTATGTTCATGGCAAGACTCGCGTTGCTGACAATGTGAAGCAGTGTATTGCCCTTATTGTCAACATGTTCGTCAATATGGAGTGGCATTCCATCATGTTGCGCTGCAGCTGCAGCGTTGAGCCCAGCTTCCACCATTTCCAGATAGTTCTTATGATCATAAGAGCGACAAAGAGCGAAGAGCGGAGTTTGCCCGTTCTTATCTCTTTGTCGCCAAGGTATTAGGTGCCCGATTCGAGTGATCAAAGCCGGTGCATTGAAGAGGTAATGAGCACAGCTACGTCCCCAGATATCTTGCTGCGCCAGATATGAAACTAATTGCTCAGGAGTTGTCGAGGTGATGATAAATCCGAGTGTCAAATCTATAATTTGAGCATTGCCTAATTGTATGGCAGCACTCAGCAAGGTGGTATCTTCGTTGTTCATGTCATCTAGAACAAAAGAAGGAGAGAAGTAATCGCTCAAGGACAGCAAGTACTTGAGCGTCTCAGCACGTTCAGCTTGGATGGCCATCATCAGAACTGATTCTCCAAAGGAATTGTTTGTCTGTGATAATCGGTTCACTGAAATATCCCCTTCCAGAGCACTGCCGATGGTCCCAACACTCCCTGTGCGAGAGTGGAATGAAACCTCGGAATCGCCTGATATGCTTCGGGTGTCCATCGCCACCTTCTTCACCCGTCGTATTGGTATAGAAAAGTCGTGCGCGTGTGTTTCGCTCTCACCTTCTGCTTGGAAGGGGAACACATGGCTCAGTCCCGAACCATGAGAATAATGTTCATATGGTGACTGACCGTTAAAAGAGAGACGCAGTGACGATCTTCTAGATCTTGAAGGACCTGTCGATCTCGTGTCATTTTGGAGATTCAACACTGTAGATGCTCGACGGCTGGACGTAGGTGATTCTGACAGCTCATCATCATCAGCAGCCCCTGAGCCAGGTTCCATTATCTTTTTGAGATCGTCCAGAGTCCCTGTCTTCGCCGCGTCCCAAAGGGCTTTGTTTCTTCTGCTGGCTCGCCTTAAGCCGGCCGAGTCAAGAACAAGATAAGCCAGCACTGCCTCGAATGTACTGAGCGCATAGCCCAACTCGCCGCTGTCTACGTCGTCTATGAAGATGAAATTCCTGACGTAAATCAAGCGGGCCTGTAATTGCTTGACTTGTGATCGGATGACCACATAGAGCAAGAATGAGACCAAGGTATCCGCGTTGATAGTCATAATGGGTTTCTCCGAGGATGCATCAGATGAAGCTGCCTGAGGTTTAGATGAATCGGTCAAGCGGGACACAATTTTGATTGTTGACAATAAAAGATCAAGCATGACTTGAGGGCAAGTGGCCGCAGATATCTTCTTGAATTCCTCAACAGCCGGTCCTAGTTGAATGATCAGGTCATGCTTCGCCTTCGAACCACCATCAATGGCAATGCCTAGTTGCGAAATATCGATAAACTGCATCTTTCTGATTTTTGCTTCCAGTTCCAGATCGTAAGGTCTTTTCAAAGCATTAAGTCTCGGCCAAAGTTGACTGTGAACATTTTCTGTGACATAACGCTCAATCAATTTCTCCACAAGAGGACCAGTCAGATCAGTCGTTGCGCCAAGAAGAGAAAGTTGTTGCTTGTCGACCCCCTGGAAGAGGTCGATCGCAGTTGTGACTGCGGTTTCAAGAGACGCTCTCATGATATCTTCGTCGTCCTCAGCATAGAAGTTCTCCGTCACTGGCAATCTGCCCTCGTCGCCCGTGCTTGCCAATGCGCTATTGGAGCGCGCTCGTCTTGCAGCATTGTTGATAGACCCATTCGGTGGGGGATCTGGAATGTGCTCGGCTGACGGGGGAGGAGGCAGTGGACTTCGGAAGACGCTGCTGAACTCGACGAATAACTTTTCAAGGCCGGGTTGCATCTGGCGCGCAATCATCGGGAAATTGTTCAGGAGATCGTGAAAGCTCTTGATGTCTTTCTTTCGAGGAGCCGTGTTTTCGGTCGACTCGGCGTTTGGTGTTTGTTTCTGATCAGGAATCCTGCGCTTTCGTACACCGGGGACCAGTATGGCCGGCGTAATCTTGTTCTCCTCCCAGACGCCCACAAGGGGTCTCGATATATAGTAGAGAAGCCATTGCCGTGGTTCGAAGACGTCGGGGTAGAAGACGATGTCGTTTAGAAGCTGGGCCTGGGCAAGTGTTTTGAAGCCTATCTTCGGTTAATAATGTTGCTCCTCGCCAATTCTTGGCTCCTCACCTTTGTTACTGTATATGAAAGCGTCCTTGATGACCACACTCTTGCCGTTTAGCGTTGTAAACTGCTTTGCCTTTCCTCTCACCTCCCTTAAGTTCTGGGCACCATCTTTGCCTCCTGCGACGCCATTTGGAGATGGCACACGGAGAACATGACTGGCGAGAAAGTCCTCCGATGCGATGACCTCAGCAGGGGCGCTCCCGCTCTCGGTCTCGCGGAATGTGAGAAGCACATCCGTTGACGGAACCAGCAGGATGTGGTGATGTACTGGGGTGCACTGGCTGGGAAGGGAGCTCTTAAAGAAGGCGGCCAGGAAGGGGTTTAGAGGTTGCATTCATTCGACTTGTAACCGGCCGTCTCGAAGCTCACTCGACCTCCCTAGGTCGCAACGTTGAGGATGGTATTTGGGTCGAGTTTGGGTGCCGTTTATATAGATCGTGGACGGACCGAGCGGGATGGTGACACATGCAGAATGAGTGCTCTTCGATCGTGAGAGATTATTATCGGTGAATATAATTAAGTCGCAGTAGCACTTGGGCTAAATTTCATGATACGGCGATGAGGCATTCGACGGCGATAACGATAGCGATAGCCCACTTATTGGTGGAAAGGAGCTATCTGGATGAAGCGTATGACGTGAGTGAGGTTGAAGAGGAGATGTGTCTTTGTTCTGTACGAGTCGGTAATTGCTGGAGAAGCTGTAGCGAGCGAAACGCTTGGCTAATACGTAAATCGTCGATCGTGATGTAAGATCCCTAGTCGAGATTGTCGATGTCTGTTGGGGAGCTTCAAGAGGTTGCGCAACAGGGCACGTTGCGATCACTTCAATGAGATCGACAGAGGCTTAGATGTACAAGTACTCGAGATGTGAGCCAACTTGGTGATCTACTGGTGCAGAATATAAGAAGGCTATGTACAGGAACCTAGGCCTGCGGTCGCCCGCCAGCCCGCTCCCGAGCTCTCCGCACGGGCCCCTGCAGTGCCCCTGAACTTAAACCGGGGAATCAATAAGTCCGACCAGGAATGAGGTATCACATGTGACTGTGAATAGCATCATTGACTGACAAAGAGATTGTTGTACCACATTGATATTGTTAGAAATTACTATACATGTCTCAGAATACTGTATCAAAAGTGTCTCGATCTTATTTTATTCATCACCAAGCAGCATATAATGTGGTATAGGGTCGTCAGGGACAACGCCAGTTTTGAGATTCTCCATGTGATGGATTGCAGTCGACAAACAGAGCAGGCCATCTTGGCTTACGATAGAAGAACGACAGAGCAACAAAATGCTTGCCTTTACAGTTATGAAATGTCCATCTTTGTCTCTGGACAACTTCTCGTCTTTGACTAAGTATAAGTTGAACAAGTATCTTGGTGAGAACAAAGAGAATTGCTTATTTGAGCCTGGTGAATGTATTGATACAAAGAAGATGCTTGAATGTTCAATGTTTATTCATATGAGCCAATGGTGAAAGAAGTGTCCATCTGAACAGTTGAACAAAGTGTCTCCTATGTTATCAGCCTGTCTATATAACAGACCACGACTCCATTATACCACAAATTCCGTTAAACCTCGACTTACAGATGATCATGATGTCTCACAGCCACAAGTTTTCAGGCCCAAAATTCAACATGGTCAAGGTCTCTCTCTGCGAAAAGTTCCGCTCACTGTTCGGAGACAAGCCTGTGACCTTTGGTCCTGATCTCCCGGACTCGTACCCCGTCTACATCACTCATGATCTTGTCAGGTCTGCTATGAACATCATCGCCGACAGGAATATTCCATGGCCTATTGATCCCGAATACCGTGTTGAGATGGTCATGGTCAAGGTTCCACTCAACTTCTGTCCGCAAAACATGATCAAGGTAATGCCTCTTGATCGCACGGGAAGACATTCCTATGCTGCTGCTATTGCTAAGGCAAGGTTCCGGCGAACCCCAGAGCACCCTGGTGGTGAGCTCGTTGCGCTCGCAATGGCGGATTGGAATGAGATGGCCGTGGGCTTCAGCCTAGAGCCTAGAGAGCATGTCTCTGTTGTTCCCCTAAACGATCGTACACATAAGAATGAGGGAACTAACTAACTAGATCCTGCCAGAGATATCGTTGCTGATCGTGTTCAATGCAAAGGCTAGACAAAGAATGGGGTGATGGAGCTTCAATACACATGCAGCTTTCCCTCTCTAAAACTACATTGTTTCTTCATCATGAATGATACTATGTGCTTTCTATATTCTCGCAATGATGCCTTGTCCTCTCACTCTGAGAGTGTAATTTCGTAGACTATATTAATGTACAACATATGGGGAGAAGCCAGTTATATTTGTTTGCAATCGTAAGCTAAATAGGTATCATGAAAAGTCCAACATCTCAACCCCAAGGTTCCATATATTCACTGGTTCAAAATCAGAACCAAGCCCATACCTTTTTCCACCAAGGCGTTTGGCCAGGGACATCGCTTTCTGTTGGGCCACTCTTGTAATCCAGATCCTTTCTTCTGCCACTGTCAAGATCGATGCTCCAACTACGCTTGAGAGGATCCTTTCCGCGCCATAAAAGCTTGCAGGATACGTAGATAATACCAAATAGTGGCACTAGGATGTAAGCATCCACAAAGTTGCCAGCATTGAACGGTGACAACGTAGTCCATCCTTGAACCAAAGCCAAGAAGATGCAAGCCCCAAGACCGAACCAGGCGAGGTATGGGAAGCCGAGTGCCTTGTACGGAAGCTCATCGAGACTGCGACCCTGAGTAACCCAAGCTCGACGGAAGCGGATGTGGATAAAGCAGATGCTGCCCCAGACAAGGAAAGCACTGACACCGGATAGGTTGACGATATAGCTATAAGCCTTGGAGGCACCAGTAGAGACGTTCATCATGGAAATGGAACCGACAGCATTGGTGATAAGGATTGCCCAGACTGGAACTCCTCGGCTGTTGGTCCAGCCGAATATCTTAGGGGCCTTGCCAGACTGCGCCATATAGAAAACAGTTCGAGAGCCAAAGTAGATAGATGAGTTGATAGCGGACAAGCAAGTCAGGAGAATAAAGGCGTTGATAAGGTGGACCCCTGAAACTTGTTAGTATCTTGCAGGGGAGAGAAGTTCATGCACATACCTCCTTGCCAGCCAGCATTCTGAATCGCGATGGTCATAGGACTCTGCAGGGCCTTGGAACCTCCGTTCACCAGTCCCTCAGCATTAGCAGGACAAGTGATTCCGAAGAAGAAAGCTGATCCCATGTAGACGAAGATAATACGCCAAAAGACCTGTCGAATAGCCTGAGGAACAGCCACACCAGGATTCCTCGTTTCAGTAGCAGCCACAGCGATAGACTCAACGCCAGAGTAGAATGTCGAGCAGAACACGAAGACAGATGCGACACCACGGAAGCCATTTCCGTTGAAGGCTCCCGGATCACTCCAGTATTTGAAGCCAACAGATCCATCCTGGCCGACCAAACCACCAGCGGCGTAGATGATGGCGAAGATGAAGTACGCTGTTAATCCGAGGAGTTTCATAAGCGCAAGCCAGAACTCGGCTTCACCAAAAGCTTCAACCCCAAGAAGTTGGAATCCCATGAAAACTGTCCAGAAGATGAGGAAGTAACCCCATAGAGGAACGACTGGACCCCAATATGTGAGAATACTGCAGATGACATTATACTCGTTGGCGAGGACAGCGGCCCAGATGACAAAGTAATTCCAGCCTACGGCGACAGAGAAGGACTTGTCTACCATGCGTTCGGCGAGAGAGATGAAAGAGCCTCCGCCAGGGTATAATGTTGTCACCTCGCCGAGGGACTGCATAATACAAAAGGCGATGATACCTGCCAAGCATTAGCATTGCACTCTGCAAAGACCTGGACACTGAATAGAACCATCTGGTGCCATATCCTCTTCAAGATCCTGGAAGCAAGGGGTATCATACCGACAACACCAAATCCAATGAGCAATGCAGCTGGTCCTCCGACATTCAATGCACCACCTGCACCAACAAGAAGTCCAGGTCCGATGATACCAGCCAAAGCCATCATAGACAAATGTCGATTCTTCAGACCACGCTTAACACCAGAATCCGGGTCTATAGACTCGGCCTCTTCTGTATCATTTAAGCGTCCAGAGTCATAGTTATGCTCAGACGGACCATCGCCAGCGACGACATCTTCATCCTTATTGTGGTCGAACGCCATACTGGCAATGACAACCTCTGCAGACAAAGAGGGGTGCGAATCAGAGGTGATCGCCAAGAAAGATAAGTTGTTGATATAGAGACGCAGCCGCTGGAATGGGAAGAGGATAAGTGTCTCGGGCCCAAGGATATGTATATAAAACTTCTGTAAAAGGCTTGCAAGAAAAGTCGAGATAGAGTAGACGCTAGTTTAAGAGGCGACAGGATGGCAATTATGCCATCATCAAAGGGCCCGCCAGTCTAACGCAGGCGAGCGTAGGGTTCTGCATCCAGGAGTAGGGATCGACCCGCTCTTCATGGGTTCTCGAGAAGCTATCCTCGTTGGCTCTTATCTGCTGGTCATGGAGGTTGGGATGGCAGCGAGTAAGAGGCCTGTGGTATATTCTGGACCTAGGACTCAAAGAACCCTAGTCTCACAAGACTTAGACGTGTGACAGCATAGTAATGCATCTTGTTCTGTAATTCTCATATGTCTCTCTTGAATGGTGAGGATCTGCTGCTCACTGGCCCCTTGTAAAGACCCCCACTCGAATCTGTATGTGACTTCATTGCTTTCGGATCTATCGTTCTCGAATGCATTTGTGGCGTTGCAAACCTGGGGTTCTCTAAAAACGCAATAACCACCGCTGATCACGACATCAAAATATCCCGCAGGAAGAGTTTGCAAACCATAAAAGTGGTGCATCAGTGGAGAATTAGATATTGCTAGCGTCAAGTATTGAAGCATCCTTGGATGAACCCCAGAATGAAGAGGGTGTTGCAGCAGGAGTTTAGATCTCAGCCGTGTTGAATTACCTGACTATACTCCGTAGTAGTAAGACAAAGGCTGTAGGTTATTCGCTAGCCAAGATCCTGTTCGTTTATGCTTCAGCTAAAGCAACCCTGATCAATTGTGCCATATTACCCGTTATGACGATTCTCAGCCAAAGACAACGCCAACGTGGGATTTTCATTTTTTTGACATCCAATATCCAATCACATTCTCTTTCTATTTCAGCTTGTCTAATTTGAATGTCAAGCTTTTCCAAGACACTATTTCACATGCCGAGCTAAGCTGCAGACGCTATCCGTACAGTACCGCCGATTGTCCGGACCATCGGCGCCGTTGGCTCCACATCGCCGAATCCGAATGGCGGGCCGAATCCGTAAATTACTGGAAAACAACGAAGATCAATAAACATAGAACCTTAGAAATAGTGGTTTGGTTATATTTGGGACTTTAAGGTTGGAAGATTGGAGATGTACGATTCTGTTCTTGTCAACATAAGCTTGTCTTGCGACTGCAGCCAGTACCTTTGATGATTGCTTTCCTTGGGGGCTGGGGATGAAAAGGAATTCATTTGGTACATAAAATAACATCAAAGGAGAAGAAGATAAAAAACGATTACGTTTGGCTTACGCCTAAACTGATGCTTAGTGCTTCTGCAAATATGCTCTTGCTTCTCAGATCTTAATCGCTATATCCTCATCTCAGACCTCAACACCGCCAAGTATCTCCTCAAAAATCTCCAAATTGCCCTCACCTCTGCGATCATACACAGCAAACCAAACCTCTTCCCACCAGCCACCTTGGAACTCAGGCTCCTTCAGCACCTCCAGCCAACAACGAGCGACCTCCTCCGGCGGGTTTCTAAACGCGCCGCATCCCAAGGCACCAAGCACAAGCAAGCCGTGGTTTCGTCGTGCCGCCATTCGAAGGCATAATCTCATCTTGAGTTTGGTGAGATCGCGATCAGCACGATGTGCGTAGGTTTTGCTGGCCACAGGGCCTTTGGGCGTGTTCAACACAATGTCCCTGACGGGTGGTGTGCGTAGGGCTGCGATGCTGAGAACGCTGACGACGGGCAAATTCTGGGCTTGGATAGTAGGCATGAGAAGCCGGTGCCCAGTTTCCTGGTCGGAGCGGATAATGACAACATCAGGGGTGTAGATACCCATGCGTTGCCTCCATGGGTAATATCTTTTGTGTAGCGAAAGATACAGCGAGCTTCGATAGCATAACGCTTCTTCTTGAGCACGCGCTCCTTTCAACCATCCTCCACCAGGGCTGACATGGCTTGCCATATTCAGCACCGCAACGCGACCTGATGCGGGTCCTTTGAGATCCGCAAGTTGTATAGCCGCGTTGAAACTGTCATCGTTGGAAATTCTAATAATTGCTTTCCCTGATGATGTCCGTCTGGGACATTCGGCAGCTGTAAGCGGAGGTAGTTGGTGGATCTCAAGCTTCTCTGATCTTTTGGGGTCGAGATTCGGCAACTGAGAAATGATACCAGGGAGGACTGCCAGCGTTTCCTTTGCTAGAGCTGCGAGCGCAACGCCGCGTCTGTATGGATCGTCTCGTCTACTTCTGGGTGGATATGGGTGCTGGTTCGATGGAGCCCCTCTTGCTTGAGATGTTGAAGCAACTGGTCTTGATGGTCTGGACGTTATCCATGAATCAAGCGTTCGCTGACCTCTGTTGGACGACATTGGATGACAACTTTTCTGGATTTTCGATTTGGAATAATTTGAGACGTGCGTTAAAATGGCTGGTCGGAATTTTCTTTGCAGCTTGTGAGGTTGAAGATGATGACTGACTATCCGTGGGTGAGCTCAGATAAAATACTAGGCAACAGTGGCACCAACTAACACCTATTCACCAACAAACTCCAAACGAGAGAGTCACGAGCCTGGACATAAACGTAAGGGAAATTTTGTCTGTAATTGGTCGACACATCTTTCCAGGAGTCATTAGGTTTCACAGATAAATCATTTTATAGCCTTGACCCAGTAACGACCAGTAAATGGGATCCAGGTATTCCAATAACAGCCACAAAAGTATCAACCATAAAGTCTCTAGCCAGACTGAAGTCTCAATAAACTTAATCAATAAGGTACAGATAAATCATTTTCTCACCCATTTGCCGGTAACGTAGGCTTTGTGCCACAGAAGCCAGTTAACTCATTTCCTAAGCCTCATGTTCACCAAGGTACACATACGGATACATAAAAAAAATCTTTACACAGGTTTTCGTCCAAGCTCCATCCAGGGTATCAAAGCAGCCAGTCATGTGTTACATATTCATACAAATTTCAAGTACACATGCAATCACGCAGGTGTCTTGATTGCTCCCTCTGGAACCTCATCCGAAGCCTCAAACTTTCGGGGGATGAGGCCATCAGCGTCATTGATTGCTCCCTCCATATTGTCCTTATGGAACAGGAACAGTCCCTGAATTGCCGCTGTGCTTGTGTGACGGTTTGATGGCTTGCCATCAGGTCCAACGCCGAATAGACCCAGCTCTTGGAGCCTGTTAAGAAATCGTTCTCGGCCGGAATGATCTTGATCAACGTCTCCGTAGAATCGATCCCACATCTGAGCGGCCTGGAAGTGTGTGGCCTCGCCGATGCGAAGCATCAAATCTACACGACCAGGTCGGATGAGCGCGGCATCGAGGCGGTCAACGTGGTTGGTCGTCAGGAACGCAATGCGCTCCTCGCCAGCAGCAACACCATCGAGGGCGTTTAGGAGGCCGGAGAAGGTAACAGTGGCACCGTTATAGCCATCAGAGTCTCGCTGGCGCCGGTTTACGAATGCTGCATCTGCATCTTCCAGCAGAAGCAAGCTCCTCTTGGGAAGTTTTGTAAGGAGATAGGCTAGCTTGTCATCCGTCATGCCCATTTCGCTGAGGTTGATCATGGCCACGCTAAAGTCCAGCTCTCCTGCAAGGGCTTGAATAAATGATGTCTTTCCACTGCCTGGAGGACCATACAGCAGATAGCCTCGCCGGTAGGGAATGCCCCGATCCACATACCATTGTTGCCGATTCAGAAAATCTTTTACGTCACCCACGATACTCTCTTTGACGCCGTCGTCCAGGATGACGGAACCCAAAGGTCGCTTCTTTCTTGGATCACCCAGCGGTACCCAGTCCATTCCTCGAGCCGAGTACACAATAGTTTTTCCCTCGTTCGCCTTGGCAGCCAACTGATGCGCCTCGCTGAAAACTGCCTCGAAAACATGTCGATGCGCCCATAATGTAGTCAATTGAACAATCTCATGCGGTTCGCCAGTATTCATGTTCGCCGTATTGTGCTTTTCTCTGTTTACAGCAATGTACGCATTGCCGAACTTGACGATATGTCGTCCGAAGCCGGGTTGTAGGAAGAAGTGCGCATTCTGGGGTTCACTAACCCCAGCCGTTCGAGATGCAGTCGTCGTCGTAACAGAGAGATTATGTATTCGGGTGAGGCGAGAAGCAATGAAGCCTGGGTGCTCGCGAGGCTGTGATAACCATGCTAAGATCCATGGGTATGCGGGATCTTGCTTGCTGATCTCGACATTGACGAGCAAGCGACGACGAGCTGCTCCGAGTGCAGAGATTGCGCCTTTTCGTGCAAAGGCAGCGACTGCTCCCAGTGATGCAAGACCTATTCCACCAGCGAAGAGCGGATTCTCGAACAGGGCGTTGATGTTGAGTCCTGAAGTTGCTGCTGCTGCAGGTGGTGCCGTTTTCTCCGCGTTGGGGAAGCTTTTGAGAGCTTCCTTGAGGGTTTCCTCGTCCATTTTCGGCGAAGAAATGGCTTAGTGAATAGGTTAGAAGACGGCACTGAGATTTTCACATTAGATCTAGTCAGAAGAGCCCACGAGAGGGCATCGGTACGATTAGTTGACGACGTTATGGTGATGCTCAAGACGATAATGACCTTTCCAGGTACCTAGGCGACCCTCTTTTTTTCCTACGTCGCTGCACGTGAACGAGGTCCAATTCTTCATGTCACCCGGCAAGAATTAATGTATATATGGAGTTTGAAAAGATAATCGAGCAAAATTATCAGTGCCTATACTAAGTCTTAGGATGTGTATTCTATGATCTAGTTGTGATTAATTGATAATTCATATAATGGCTCCCACCTGGTGTCTACCACTTAAAAATTTATACTACCAGACATTGTCCAGGGAGCATTGTGTAAGATTGCTGCTTAACATAAGTACAAGTATACATCTCTAGATCATATATGTGTAGAAAGAGACAACATAGTATAGACCAACTTTAAAGGACTGTATTAAGAAACTTATTCCTATATACATTTTAGATTCATGTTGGCTATCTTGCTCTAGGGTAGTTAGCTTGACGAGAAGTCCTATCTCTATATCTATATCAAGATATACAAACTGCTGAGTTTACTTAAAGCTTAGACTTGCTTAGAAATAAGACTTTTTGCTTCCAGGCAATCAAGAGCAAGAGTCTCTAATATTGCTTACATCGCTGTAAACCAAAGGCTACCAACCACTGAGGGGTTTTGAATGTGACATCCACCACCACCATAAAAATCATCATGCCCTCCCAAAAAAAAAACAGCAAAAATCTCAAAAAGAAACGCTGATAGGCATTGGAAGACAATGCTCCCGCCAGGGCTTGAACCTGAGACCTTCGCATCACCGGATACTCGGTATGAAGTATTAGTACGACGCTCTAACCAACTGAGCTACGGAAGCCAATCAGCTGTTTTTGAAGGCCCTCCTACTTCTGCAAATTCAAGAGCGATTCTGCCGATTTGACTGACGATAAGCAGCAACTCGTTTGCTAATCCAGCAGTTGTAAGTGGGGGAGCAGGAGATTGGGGTGAGCTTCATGGAGTTCTGGAACCTCGTAGCTTAGGCGGAGTTGAAGGACGGATGGAGGGACTGGTGGGGGGGGGTAAGACCTCAAAACCACAGCTTCTCTTTGTATGGACCAATGCCTCGATGCAATGTATCTTCGGGTGGATTGGACCTCGACTGCTTCACCAGATCCGCTGAGGGATCAGACTACTCGGGATTGTAACTGGGTGGCTTTCTAGCTTTCTTCATACGCAAACTGCGTGACGTAAATATTGACAAGTTTATGACCATGTCTAACTGGCGTGGCATGCATTGTCCTGTCGATCCAGCAGAATTTGCAAAATCTGCATTCGCCATTTCTGGGCTGGACATTCGGTATCAGCCGGGAAGGAATGTCGAAATTGGACATGAGAAACATCGATTCGAATTGCTGATCCGAGTTTGCCTCGTCATTGTCATGATGAATATGGCACTGCGGCTCGGTATTAGATCACCGAGATCATGTTTGGTTGACCACCCCACAACATGATGTCGAAGCTCCACCAATTCAACTGCGATCATGATTTCCAACTAAGATTACTCAAATTGAGTGTAATATGAATGATATTGCTGAGGAGCACGTTTCAACAATGCGCAAACCTTGCATTGCACGAGAATGATCGAGAAATGTTTGTCGTCGGCAATGCAACTGCGACGGCGCATTGGTTCATATGATTGGCCTCAGCTTCGTAGCTTTGGAGATTTGGTCCAAGAGCACCAGCGGAAGTTAACCCGGAACATCCACAGCCATGGGCTATGGCGGCCTTCCAGCCAACCGTGATGTTCACGATATCCAAGTATGCGGGGAAGATGGGGTCACACGAGAATCAGAGTCAGTGTATTTGCTAAGAAGTGAGAGTGATGAGCCCGATCAATGGTCTCCAAGGGACAGGCCGTCCCGCATGTTCCCGTCGAGTGCCCCGAAGCATCGGCTGTGGTAGGAATAGCTCTCGGCACAGAGGAGAGGAGGCTTAGGAGGGAGGGCATCATATAAGTCGGCTGCCCCTCCCCCCATGTTGATGTTTTTCAGTTTTGAATCCTGACAGTTCTTTCCACTCTCGTCATTACCGACATCATCGCTGGGTCGCCTGTCTAACTGCCAAAAGTGTGTAAGTCGCATCACTCTCCACTGTCACCTACCGAGCCCAATCCTATCCACTGTATTTGCTCTTCAACGGCGCCGCTGTGTCGGCGCCCCCACTTTACCACCGAGCAGACGCTCAACAACGTCAGAGAGCTCCCGCTAGCTACCTCGAGTGAGCTTGCTGGGGGAGCGATTTTCTGGACAAAGTCTTGGTCTGACGAGGATGTGTGAACCGGGCTGTCCTATAGCGGAGACGGGGTGGGCAACATGATAGAGTCAAGAGTCGTGAGAGGAAGAGACAGTAGCGCAGAGGCCGAGAGAAGGCCAGAGAAGCCATATCGGCCGCGGAGCCACCGGAGAGCCACCGGGAATCGGAGCAGCCGCAAAGGACCTGAGACTCGGGAGCCTGAAATGGGTTGAGGTGTGCGGTGAGCGAGATTGAGCGTTTCCTGATGAGGCGACAATCTCAATCGTCTCACTGGATGGCGCGGTGAATCGTCCAACAGTCTCAGCCCATTCAACAGTTCTAAAGCCTCACGGAACTCAATTTAGGCCCGTGAGTATCAGACGATTCGCGATGTATCTCCGTTCTCGCCAATCGAGGAGCAGCATGCTGCAAGATGCATTAGACGAGCGTTCCTGGCGAGATGAGAAAAAGATCCGCGGTCTTATCATGGCCTCTCTTTATGCCTCACCGACACAGCTGTTGGATGTTGTAAACAGCTCATGGCCTCAATCTGATGAACTCATTCTGGCCCGCACAGAGCATCTCTCGGCAAGAGCGTCAGAATTGCCCCTCCCTGCCCCTCCAAAACGCCGTAACTACCACTCTACCCCTTGCCGTGTTGTTCTAATTACACTTACGCAGCTCTGTTTTTTTGGCTTTATTTATCGATAAGGACCAAACAGAGTGGGATTGAAAACCCCGCTATACCCCCCCTCCTTCGTCATTGCTCTGCTCCTCTTCATTCATAACTGACAAACTTTCTTGCTCAATAGACTTTTTTTTCTTCTACATCTTTCATCTCAACCTACATTTTCTATCCAACCTAAGCTTCACAAACAGCAACAATGGGTGTCCAAGAAGTCCTTAGCCGTAAGACTGGTGTCATCGTCGGTGACGATGTCCTCCGTCTCTTCGAGTACGCTCGCGAGCACAAGTTCGCCATTCCCGCCATTGTATGTCTTAACCATCCAAAAACAACGCAAATCGTCGCAACTAACACAAACCTCACAGAACGTCACCTCTTCCTCCACCGTCGTTGCTGCCCTCGAGGCCGCCCGCGACAACAAGGCTCCCGTCATCCTCCAGTTCTCTCAGGGTGGTGCCGCCTACTTCGCTGGCAAGGTATGTTCCTCAACAAATTTCTCAATCGCGTCAACATACTGACGCACTCTTCAGGGTGTGAGCAACACCGACCAGGCCGCTTCCATTGCTGGCTCCATCGCCGCTGCCCACTACGTCCGCTCGCTCGCTCCCACCTACGGCATCCCCGTCGTCCTTCACACCGACCACTGCGCCAAGAAACTTCTCCCTTGGCTCGATGGCATGCTCGATGCCGACGAGGCTTACTTCAAGGAGAAGGGCGAGCCCCTCTTCTCCTCTCACATGATCGATCTCTCTGAGGAGCCCGTCGAGTGGAACATTGAGACCACCGCCAAGTACCTCAAGCGCGCTGCCCCCATGAAGCAGTGGCTCGAGATGGAGATTGGTATCACCGGTGGTGAGGAGGATGGTGTCAACAACGAGGATGTTGACAACAACTCTCTCTACACCCAGCCCGAGGATATCCTCAACATCTACAACACTCTCTCCCCCATCTCCCCCTACTTCTCTATCGCCGCTGGCTTCGGTAACGTCCACGGTGTTTACAAGCCCGGCAACGTCAAGCTCCACCCCGAGCTTCTCGGCAAGCACCAGGCTCACGTCAAGGAGGCCCTCAAGTCCGACAACGACAAGCCCGTCTTCTTCGTATTCCACGGTGGCTCTGGCTCCTCCAAGAAGGAGTACCTCGACGCCATTGGCTTCGGTGTTGTCAAGGTTAACGTCGACACTGACATGCAGTTCGCTTACTGCTCCGGTATCCGAGACTACATGGTCAACAAGCGCGAGTACGTCAACACCACCGTCGGCAACCCCGATGGCGAGGACAAGCCCAACAAGAAGTACTTCGACGTAAGTTCTCACCGCATCCCTGCATATGTATTGTAATATACTAACGCTATATCTAGCCCCGTGTCTGGGTCCGTGAGGGTGAGAAGACCATGTCCAAGCGTGTTGCCGAGGCTCTCCAGGACTTCAACACTGCCAACCAGCTATAAATGTCGATAAACGACAATAACTGGTTCTAATGATATCCCAACTGCGGCACAATTCATGAGTATCGTTTGGAAAAGAAAAAGGGGGATCTAGAAAATGCCCTCACCTTGGTTCCGACACAACATAGCAGTGTTCAGTTGCAGGGGCGTTACGAGGCGATGAAAGTAGTAAAATTAATGAAGAAAAAGAAATTGACGACGTACAAACAGTCTGTGTATTCTGTCCCACATTGGAAATATGTGATTTCAACGTAATAACCACCTTAGGCCGATAAAATGATATGGGATCTTACATTAAATGCGACTTCTGGATGGGGATGAATGCGAATTTAGAAAACATGAAAGCCATGTCATTAATCGTGGAACATATATAGCCTGTTAATTATTATACAAACCAACCGTTTGAGTCTCCCGTGGTCCGTCGCGGAATGCCTCCTGTACCAGAGAACATTTGCCGAGCGCCGTGTATTCTAACCCATGTCCATGCCCGCCTCTTTTGGTTCAACTTTGCACCTTTATACGCATGATCTTGGTGATTGTGTATTATGCAGCTCACAATCACCATTTCTTGTTCCTATGTCTCCTCTTGCTTTGGTATCTTGTTTGGCGTGCCTATCGACCAAGAAGCTCCTTCTCCATCTGGGCTATAGCGTCCTCCGAGAGCTGTTGGGCAGCGCGAGCATCAGCCTTGGTCTTGTCGAATCGCCAGAGACCACCAGTTTTGTCAGCCTCTCCATCAGTAGGTACACCGACGAGCATGCCGAGCTGCTCGAGGACAGAGTCTTGACCCTCCACAGCGGTGAAGTACTGGCGGTCCCAGGTTCGACCCTCAGACTTCTCCTTGGTGCGCATGTTGCGCTGGGCATTCTCAATCTTACCCTTCTCAGCACCTGTGGTGTCCATGTCACCTTTCTGGATAGCATCAGCAACGCGAGACCAGGCACGTCGGGACTCCAGAGGGTGCTGTTGATCGATGGGGGCAACCTTGAGCTCAGTCTGGGCGGTGTTGACAGCGTCGTAGGTGCTCACAAGAGTCGACTTGGAGTTAGACTTGGCAGGTCCTGAGTAGATCTCGAGGGCCTTGTTCCACTGGCCAGTGACATTGTAAAGAACATCCTTCTCCTTGCCCGTAGGATAAACGCTGGCGACGATGGTGTTCTTCTTTCCTGAGAGCCAACCCTTGCCGCTATAGTCAATCTTGGCAGTGAAGCCACTGGAACAAGTGATGTGACTCGAGCCATCAAGCTCGACAAAAGGAGCACCAAAAATCAGACCCTCGATATGAAGACCAGGGAGGGTAATGAGGTAGGATTCGATCTCCCCAGATGCAAGAGGAACTCGTAGGACAGCGTGACCGATCTGCTTGACAATGATGGTGCTCTTGAAAGTGGCCTTCTGAGCATTGTAACCCTCAAGCTCGATACCAGTCTTGTCGTTGCGAATGCAATAGGCTGTAGCAGGAGGATGGTGGCTGACCTGCTCTGAGACAAGAGTGGTCTCGCCAGCTTCGTCAGACCAGGTACCGAGGAAAAGCTCACCTAAGAAAGGATTCAGAGGCTTCTTTTCGTTTCCAAACTGCTCACTTCGGCTGGCGTACTGGTGTTTCAGAGTCGAGAGGAACCACTTGAGGACGAGCATAGTACGCTTGGCGGGATCAGACTCGGCAGCTGGGGCGGTCAGGACGGGAGGGTGCGTGGCCCAGTATGCAGAGAATTCGGTGAGAGATTGCGAGGATAGGATGAAGGGAGGCGCGGTGAGAGAAGAAAGATCGCCATTGAAGGAGGCGATAGACTATTAGAGCACGTCGCAAAGACGAGGTCAGCTACTGCCATCACCCAAATACGAATCGCTCCAAGCACGCAAAAGCATGGAGTTAGACATCTATATCTACCTTGAGGAAGGCGGACCAGCTGCCGCTGTTGGCCTGCGCGGCTGGGGCTATAGAAGAGGACATGATTGTATATCTGAGCCGTGTATAAAAAAGTCGGGGAGTGGAAAGGGAGGGTTTGCGACGGGAAAGGAGATTTCCAAGGCGGTCTCGTGTACAGTAGCAGAAGCGTAGCAGTTGACGAGGGGCCGATTGCGGATTGCGGGGTTGTAGAAGCAGGGGGAGGACAGCTAAAAGTTCAGTGGAGGACGAGCCAGACAGATGGAGCACGCGGGGCCGGCCTGGGACTGGGTGATGCACTGCAGATGAAGGATTCGATTGGGGTTTAGTATTTATTTATCGATGACGGAAGCGACGCAATTCAAAAGTGTTCGATATAAATAAGGGTTCCAAGCTTTGGCGAGATCTTGTAACAGTGAATCTAATTGAGTTACCCGTCTTGTAGCAAGAAGTGGGACTAGGTTTCAAAACCGAAAGGGGTAATGGGCCGATCAGATAGAAAGACAAGAGTTGAAAAGAGTCAAGAATATGATGAAGGAGAGATTACTTTGGCCAAATGTTGAGCTTCTATTGCTACAGATCACGAGACCTAGCCTAGAGCCAGCACAACTCACCAAAACCTTGCCAGTAGTAGAATTGAGAGGCGCCCATCATGGACTCTTTCGTTGAGCACTGCCTCGCCCATCATCACTCGAGCCTATTACGTCAACACTTGAACGCCGTCATGACGTCCCGTATTCGTATGCACCAATAGGTTGTTAGTGGTTAGGCCGAGAGGTCCTCCTCACGACTAATGGCAATTAATCACGTCACTTCTTTGAATCTCGTTCCAACGGCGCGGTCGTTTGCCATCGTTATGCCTTCCCTGCCGCTTAATCAGTAAGTAATTTCGCATGTCATGACTTTTTCGTATCCGTAACTGTGACTCGGCTGCCTCTCGCTTTTGATGATGGACTTTGGGACATTGGATTGCTAGGGCTGAAAAGCTTAGCTATTGCATAGCACGTGGATCCGCATATAGAGGAATATGCATGGATTTATACCAACGTGCACATAGCATTCGGTGATACATAACTTACACTCTGTCCACGGCTTTTGTTCACTGCTCATGCAAGCAGTCATAATGCATGATACGAACAAACACTAAACATGAATAATATCTCGCCAAATTATAACAATTCTTTTGTGGTATCTCATCAAGCCCAAACCAAAACCCATATTACATACAGGGGATATACAGTTCCGCCGTTCAGCCATTACTCCATCCATTAAATCATAACCTTATCGCCAAGTACTACACCAAAGTCAATTATACTTCCATCCCTCAATTAACTCCGCGACCTTATCCAGACCTCTTTGCATGGCCATGCCAGCTGGTGTGCCCTGTCGATAACCTCCAGTTCCGTCTCTGTCCTCCCAGGCATCCCACACCGCATTTGCGTGGTACTGTCGAGCACCCTTCTCAAGCAACATCCTCACACCCCCGATGTGCCCGCGAAGAGCCGCGTAGTGAAGGGCTGTAGCGCCCCGATCGTTCTGATGATTCACGTCAATTCCCTGCTGTAGCAAGAGTTTGAGGGTTGCTTGGTTTGCCGATGCCTGGAAAAGAATCGTATCACCATGTGTTGTTAAAGCGTGCGTATTTGCACCGAGTCGAAGAAGCAAACGGACTGTCGAGATGTGCCCATGAGATGCAGCAACGGAGAGAGGTGTCCGACCAGGGAAGATGGTGCTCTCGAGGGGGGCACCATAGGACACAAGCCGCAGTAAGATCTCGTCTCGTGCGTGCTGAGCGGCAACGTGAATCGGTGTCGTCTGTGGCTCGGGTACCAGATATTCCTTACTGCCCTTTGAAGGGAACATGGATGACACCTGCATACCCGCCCCCAGCTCTAGGAGTGCCGTGACAAGGTCAACGTCGCCCATCTTGACTGCGTGAGAAAGAATGCTCATCCCGTCCGGTCCTACTCGCTCGACATCAGCACCGAGTCTGATCAAGCGAAAGATGCTTTGCGCATTGCCAAGCTTGGCTGCCACGAGGAGAGGAGTTTCGCCTGTCTTATCCAAGATATCAACAGGTGCGCCTGCATCAAACAACAGCTGCAGAATGTGAGGCTTGTCCTTGTGGGCCGCCATGTGCATCGCCGAGTATCCAGAGTGTCCTTGAGTGGCTGCTGGATCGGCTCCATGGGCGATGAGATATCGCACGGTTTCGTCATGTCCTGTGGATGCTGCTGCCAGTAGAGGTGTGTTTCCGTTGCGGCTGGGCAGATTAGGGTCTGCACCGCTATCTAGAAGAACAGCAGTGATAGCTGTGCAGCGAGAGTTGATGGCCATTGTGAGGGGAGTATGCTCGCGGAGTACGCGATCAACGTTTGCTCCTCGAGATATCAACACTTGGGAGAACTCTTGGTTGCGCATTGCGATAGCCATGTGGAGGGCTGTCTTTCCATCTGGTAATCGCACCTCTAGATCTGCACCAGCTTGTACGAGCTTTGTTGCCGCAGACCAGCGGCTATGCTGGATTGCCACGAGAAGTGGTGTCTGGCCATTATAGTCGACAAGGTTGATATCGGCGCCTGCATCGATGAGAACTGGGAGCGTTTCGTCGTCGATGACATCTGAAGCGGCCGAGAGGTGCAGGGCTGAGCACCCATCGTTATCGATCGCATTGACGCGGGCTTTCATGTGAATCACAAGAGTTGCAAATTGTTCCGAAAACCCGCATCTGATCCCCCTCATCAATGCTGTATGGCCATCAGTAGTTGGCTCGTCAACATCTGCACCAGCGACGATGAGAAAAGCAGCGATCAGCATATGGCCTTTGTCGAAAGCGCGATGCAGTGGGGAGAGCATTGAGCCAGCCAACATGATGTTGGGGTCTACGCGTTCGAGAAGGATATGAAAGACAGCCGTCTCATCGCTCCGTTCAATGGCGTTGTGCAGTTCATTTGCGGCATCCTTGGTTCGCACGTAATTGACTCCTGGTGGTGGTACAAGGGTATCAAGTAGGATCTGAATCTCGGCAGAGTCACTGACTCTAGGTAACACGACAGATTGTTGGTTTGGCGCTGTGAACTTTCGAGCAAGGCTCCGCAGTGCCCCATCTACTCCAATATCTGGCTCAATCACGCGCCTCCTGTTGTCATTTTCCCCAAAGTTATAACCGGCACTACTCAGAGTTAGCCTTGAACCTGCGCACTTAGAAAAGAAGGTTACTTGCCGTGTCGCAGCATTGAGGAGGGTATGGAGAGACGCTTGGTGAGTGCGAAGCCGCGCAAGGTACTCTTTCAATGCTGTTTCGTTCCAGACGATGATAAGCTGCGGTTCGCTGAGGTGAATGCCGCTGTCCCTATCTGGACCCCTTATGCGTTTCAGTGCTGCCCTCAGCTCATGCACATCCTTGGAAACGGAATAGACGAATTCGTTGTTTGATGCCCGAACACTTTCTGTGCCACCTTCAATCGACCGGCTGAGTTCGTGTAACCTGTCAAGCGCATTTGTGATCGCGCGACACTCCTTGGCGAGCGAAGCCAAAGTAACTGGGCTGGTATTGAGACAATTAGAGATACCCCTACACTCCTCAGAAAGTTGCTCGCATATATCAATCAAGTCCTGCAGGTCTGCCTTCTCGACCCGACTCTGAAGTAGATCCATCCTTGGAGAAGAACAAAATTTGGTGGCAGTTGGTCGACTCAGAAATGCCAAAGTAGTACAAGCCACCAAACGAGATCAGACTCGAGCAGGAAACCCGGGGGATAATGTACGATTTGACAGCTGCAAATACTTCCGTAAGCTTGCGGTTCCTGCAGAGAGCGGACCAAGCCCGTGCTTTCGCCTTGGCCGTGCTGAAATTCGTGCGCAGCAAAGCAGAGCAAAGCAAAAGGAAGAGTTGAAGCCTCAACTCAAATCGAGTCAGCGCAAGAGAGTGACGACGGCCCCGGCTCTATTTGCTGCACACCGTCGTCACATATTGAGATCAGGCAATCCACAAAGCAAAGTCACAAGAGGCTAAAGAGGTTCCAAAGAAACAGAGCGAGTCGGCTTCTAGCCCGGAAGCAAGCCGTGCCCTACTGTAGCCTGTAATTAAGCCAACATCCATCCATCCATCCATGGATTGTGATTCCTAGCGTTAGGTGCGTGGCAGTCCTGGGCGTTGGATCTAGCGCAACCGCTCAGTCAAGGATAAGGGGACAAGCCACCCAACTGCCTGGGAATTAGTTGATCAATACCCAGAACGGCGACAAATAGGGTGCGTTGGTGCTTGAGCCGGCAGATGGGTCTCAACGGTGGCGTCTGCATCTGCAGGTTCGTGAGTCGCTCTCTTTGCGTCTTTTATCCAATCTGGCAGTTACGGAGTCTCGAAGCCTTTTTAGCCTTATGGGGAAGTAAAGCCGCTAGACAGATCCCTGACTGAAGAATTGTGACCGAGTCTGTTGAGTTCAGGACCTGAGATCCAGTGCAGTCTTGTTTATCATGCTCAGTCAGTCCTGCTCAGGGAATGCCCCGTCGGAGGATTGTACGCAACGCCCAAACGGTGAGGCGTCGATGGCACTAGAATGTCAATGCTTAGATGGCGCCTCGTCTGCCCGCGCAATCCATCGTCAACATTGGATGTCCGGAAACCAGTCTGCCCGGGGAGATAGCGACAACCGTCCGCTTATCTACGCGGCTCCATTCGGCGGTGGCTACTTGCTTCAGCGGGCGAAAAAGCAATGCCGATTAGTTCGTCGTAGGCTGATTCAGAAGATGCAGACCCTGGATTTGAAGAGTGAAATTCTGTGCCTCGCCCTGAAAATGCCCCCCTTGGCGTCACACGGGTTCCTGGCTTCTGGCCTTGACCCGGGACGTGCATCAAGAGTTCAGTAATAAATTGCCTTCACTCAGCTTGTTTCAGCCCCATGAGATGGAGCAAAAGCCAGTCAGCTCGTTTCCAACAGAACCCACACAAGAAGCGAAGGATAAGTGTAAGAGTTGCGGATTTGAAGAAAGAGCTTCAGATACTTCTCGAGACTACATTACGAGCAGCTATAATTGAAACTAGCTTGAATTAGAATGTCTCGCATTCAAAGTCTAAGGTATAATACTCCCTTAGCATATTCTCTTCCAAGAGATGTCCTTCTGGGAGTGGTCCAGGGTTCGATTCACTGTTCGTCCAAAGATCTGAGAAGACAGGGGTTTTGCTTGGTCTTCTGCTGCAGGCACACTGAAGAGAACACAGTCTTGTTATATACTAATACGCATATGGAATGGTTGACTCATGATAAAGGCATATATTAAATGGCTTATTTATTGAGAGTTGATATTGGATAAGAGGAAAATAGAGTCTATTCTGCCTGGAAGGGAAAAAAGCTAATGTGTTATTTTTACCGAGATGCTGAGATCTATCTGACCGAGTGGCAGAAGTCGATGGCATCATCAATCAATCAAAGTCTAATCCCTCGTAAACTTTCTCTTGATATCGTCACTGCCTAGGGGCTTCTGTCGTGCAGAGATGGATCGGGACTACCAGGATCAAGCTGGTGGATCTCTGCAAGGATCACAGTGGTTAGCGGAGTCAGAGTTTATCCGGACTTTACGGATACAAGCAGCCGGACCTTAGCTCCGGCTAACTCTTTAGTTGTGTCACTGAAGTCGAGATAGAACCAACCATCACTCACGATATTTTTCTTACGACTAACGCGACTCGACTCGACTCGACCCTGTTTCAGATCCGTTACGAGACACGTTCTTGACTTAATACGCTAGCAAATATTTCGAATCTCTAATCAGCTGAACTTCAACATCCGCCCATTCTGGCTGGGGTACTCTGGAAGGGTTCGCCGGATGCTCATAAACAGAGCTCCTCGCGGCCGAAGAATACCATGACTCAACCATCTACGCAACCTCAGCTTACTCCACAGTTCTGTTTCTCGTATGGCACCTTGCGAGGTATGTTTGAGTCAGAAGTACCGGCTGTTCGAATACCCGACTGACCGTTTTACTCTTTTCTTTTCATTTCAGACTTTCTTCGACTTTCAAGATCTTCCATCGATGATTCAATCACACAGAATCTCAATGCACTTGTGACGCCGTCTCGATCCGGATTTGATCCCTCGTCCACATCGCAACGCGTCCCAAGACCAACCTCAAAACAGATTGATCCTCAGTCATGCTTAGATTTCAAGGAGAGAGTGCTGTTTCCTTCATGGGAGACCCGGACTGAAGTACTAAATTACTGCGCTCTCGTAGCGGCAAGCCCGGACCCTGATGACCCGGACCGATCCATCAGGGAACTAGAGAAAGAACAAGACCGCGATAGAACAGTCGATGAACGATTAGATCCGTATTCCGGTAGATTCTTCCCTCGTGAAGCACGTACCGAGCGCCTGGCTTCGCTTGTAAGACAAGAGAGAGACGTAGAGGACATCGTACGACATAGAACGTGGGAGGTCGTACAGCAACGATGCGGGGGTGACCCTTTTGAAAGCTGGGAGGACACAATCAGCAAATGGAAGAAGGCCCAAAACTCGAAAACAAATGTATAATTTATGATATCACGAAACACCACTCAGACCCTTCAACGACTATTGGAGTACGAAACCTGCAAGAGAAGGACTACAGGATAGAGACTCGCTGTACGATATTAACGCCTTTTGTATAAAAGTAATATAAAATCCTCAAAGAGCCCCTTTAATGTTGTGCTAACTTACCTAAATCTCTTCATCATT
>JAAOAQ010000419.1:0-148092 GCA_013396025.1 Fusarium phyllophilum | reverse complement strand
ATATTATTAAGTTAATTATAAAAGTTAAAACTTAAAGCTAAGAGCTTATTTTAGTATAAAAAACTTAAATATTAACTCTAGTAGAAAGCTGCCTTTTAGCTTTCCGGTTTATAATAAAGATAACTCTGCTTTCTTTAACTATATTTCCCAGCGAAATCGTGTTGTCTATGGCGAGGATGTGTTTGTGGGATATAGCTTCTATGAGTCCACTAAACGGGAGGTTGCCATTGCTTTTAACCACGGCCTGAGCTACACCACTTTTAAACTAAGTCTATTTTCCGTGGACGTCAACTCTGACGGCGACAGCAGCAAGGACCATGTTACTGTGTCAGTGCAAGTTGCCCACACGGGTTCGTTCGATGGTTCTCAGGTTATGCAGGTCTACGCGCGCCAGAAGAGTCCTAGTCTTATCCGACCGATTAAGGAACTCAAGGGCTTCCATAAGGCATTTGTGCATGCTGGCTAGACCATGACTGCAATCATCAAACTACCGAAGGGGTATGTTGTTAGTTTCTGCGATGAGGGACGGGATACCTGGGCTATGGGGAAGGGCGAGTATGAGCTGCTCATTGGCGTGTCCAGCGCCCATACTCCGCTTAATGCTACTTTCTCTTTAGACGAATCAAGCTGGTGGCGCTGGCTGTAAAAGAGTTATCTACAGGAATCGAAGGCCTAGTAGATAATAAAACTTACTATTGTACTAGTCTAAATCAATGCAACCACTCAGTGAAACGCTTGCATAGCTTTCCATGCAGTATAGGGCCGCTCTACAACCATTTCCTTGACTGTAGGCAAGGCTGAGCGACCCTCACCAAACCTGATACTTAATGCCATAATCTCGCGCCATCTTCTGCCAGGTGCAATCTTGCCTGAGATAGTGTTAGGCACTAGACTGTCACTATTGACAGGAACCAGAGCTGAACGCCCCAAGATGGCTTCCATAGCTTGTTGAGCAAAAGAAACTGCCTCCTTGGCATCCGATGGGACTCCAGTCTCATCTAGCGCCCGAATCTCTGTACCTGGAAGCTGCTCCTTGAGATATTTGATGATAGTCGGGTTTCGAGCACCACCACCACACATGTAAATCTCTGCAATCTGCTCGACGCTGATGCCGAACCGAGGGAAGAACGTGCGGTATTGCTTGATGATATTCTGGGCCGTTATCCGAGTAATGGTTGCTAGAGTATCATACTTGTCGCACCCAGCAGCAAGACACTCGTCGATCAGTTCTTGGCCTTCATTGTCCCCAAATGTCTCCCGTCCTGTGGTCTTGGGAGGAGTGTGGTTGCAGTACCTATTTGTACTGAGGAACTTATCCACGATTTCCTGGCGCACAGTACCTCTGGCGCTCCATTCGCCGTCTCTGTCGTATTCCATCTCGCCGCCAGTGAAGTATCTCATAGCGTTGTCAATGAACATGTTACCAGGGCCGCAGTCCCTAGAGATGTTAGCCGCATTCACTCAGATGATATGTATGTAGGGGATTTCTCACCAGTCTACCATTGTGTCCACTCCGCCCTCGCAATCAGGGGGGATGACACAAAGATTGGCAATTCCGCCAATATTCTGACAGACACGCCACTTGGTCGGGTGATGGAGCAACAGGCCGTCAATCAGAGCAACCAATGGAGCACCCTGTCTACCCACGGCTTGCTCTGCCATTCGGAAGTCTGTCACAGTCGTGACGCCAGTGATGGCGCTAATAACTGTGCCCTCCCCGAGGCAAAATGCAGAACGCGTCTCCCCTTCTTCCGGCATCGAAAGAAGCCAAATGGTTTGTCCATGTGATCCGATGAGGTCAATGCTGTCCATAGATATCTCATGCTTATTGCAAAATTCTTTGACAGCATCACCAAACATCTGTCCAAGTTGTACATTGAGTTGTGACATTTTAGAGGGAGTTGTCTTGGTCTCCCGAAGCATGGTGAGAACGGGTTTCTTAATCCATTGAGGTACGGGCATCTCATCATACTAAGTATATAGTCAGCACCAAGTGAGTAGATAGAGAGATGGGGTGAAGTAAAACATACTTTAATGAGCTCCATGTGTAGAGGTGCATCTGGAGACTCCTGGTGATATCGAACAAGTGCACAATCTATACCGTCCATGGCAGTGCCACTGTTCATCCCCAGAACGGTCAAGTCAAGCGCACCAGTGATAGATGACTGAATATGGCCATTTCCATTGAGGGAAAGGCCATTGGATCCATTTGAGTGACCGTTGGTAGCAGAATGGCTCCCATTTTGAAGTGTTTGGGGTCGAGTCATGGTGAGATGATATGTTATGAAGTTTTCTTAAAACTTTAGCAATATCTATGCGAGATGCAACACATGGAGTGATATGCTGAGTTCAGTATGTTGAAGATCAATGAATAGGCTCAAAGTACGTTCACGGACATGACTGCGCATTTAATATAATGTGGCATTTGATGGCGGTTCGATACGAATCGCATTTGAAATCCCCTGTTCGGAAGCTCGTAACGACAAGTGAAGAGCAATGGCAATTATGTAAACTTCCCGAGGAGATGGTCTTCTCTTGGTGACTAGCTTACCCCGTACTTTACAGAAAAATGGCAACATCTCCGCAATTTCTTAGTATTTACACTAATTTAGCCTCTCTCGACTCGAAGTGCCTTTTTCGGCAATTCGTCTCGATGCTGAGCACGAGTCACGAGCCTTCACTATTTCCGTGCTATCTCCAGCAGTTAGCCCAGTCGGAATCAAACTGTTAGAGAGCTTATTTAACAAATTGAAAGATGCAAGTCAAGTAGGAAGAGCATACAAATTTATTTATTGTTATCATAATACGCCCTTAAATTTCTTATTCTGCTACTTGAAAATAACAGGCAATCAGTGAAAGACCATGATTAAAGAAATGACAATCCCTCGGTCCGTGTGGACCTCCGACGATGGCAGCATGGCGCAAGAGACTGCCAAGTCCCGCTGGCCTAAGCTTGTGCAGGGTATGATCGATGATGTCCGTGTTACCGGCGCTGAGCTTGCTCCATCCCGTGCACTTGACGATATCAGGTCGATAGAGATAAGTCTTGAAAGACTCAAGGACGAAATTACTGGTGATGATCAACTGCGGTGAGTGCTCCTTATGAACTTCTCTGGTTAGTTTATCACTAAACAATGCTCAGTCCCCTCGAAGAAGATGGCTCGACAGATGTTGCGTCGTACAATCAGCTTCTCCTAAATATGGGCGTATTGACCTGGCTCGACTGTCCATGGCTGTATGGTGAATGCTACTTGTATAGGTCAGTCTTGGAGTAGCTGAGTACCGCCAAATGATGCTAACTTCTGCAGGCGAGTGCAGCTGTTATTTTCCATGTCGTCTTCCTGGAAAGGGTATGATGTGTTCAAACGTCAAAAGGACTCTACCCTTGTCAAGTCGCAAAAGGCCGTCCAGGAGCTGGCGAACAGGGTCACTCAAGTCATTGCAAGCTCGATACAGCCACTCCAAAGTATGGATGACGATGCAGCTAGACTTGTATTTTCTGAATTTACCGAGATGGCTTTATGGGGAAACGCAACAGATTTGTCTCTTCTGACCAACCTCAGCCTGGAGGAAATTCAGAAGTTACAAGGAAGCACAGCGATCGAGGACAGCCAGCGGAACATTGTCGACAATGATACATCAGATGTCTGGCTTTATCTGCAAAAGACTCGGTTCACTCAAAAAGATCGACAAATCGACATCGTCCTTGACAATGCTGGATTCGAGCTATTTGCAGACGTCCTCTACGCGACATATCTCATTGAATCTGGTCTCGGAACGAGCATCACCCTCCATGCGAAATGCTTTCCTTGGTTTATAAGCGATGTAATACCCAGCGATATGGACTTCCTCCTCGACTATCTGCGGTCTATAGGCTTGACTTCTTTGGCCACCCAGATCGACAGGTATTTCGCAGTCGGCTTGATGCGTATCGAGGTTCATGCGTTCTGGACGACCGCCTGGTCATTTAATGAGATGGTCGCTGTAGCACCCGATCTATTTCAGCGTTTTCAGGACAGCTATTTGACTATATGGAAAGGAGACTTGAATTATCGAAAATTGACCAGAGACGGTCTTTGGCCACACACCACGACTTTCAAGTCTTCACTTGGTCTACTAGGGCACCAAAGTGGTGTGAAAGTCCTCGCGTTGAGAACAAACAAGTCCGATACTTGCGTTGGAATTGAAAGTGAGGAAGTCGTCAAGCGACTTAACAGGGAGGCACCGGAGATGGGATGGGTCAGGGATGGGAAACATGCCGTGATATCATTTAGCGACGGTGTCTGAGGCAGGTCATGTACTACTGGCAGTTTGACCATTCCTCTCGTAAAACATTGATTATCCAGGCAGTTGGCCAGGCATGTGATGATTCGAGATTCTCGAGCATGGTTACCAGGCTTGTTTGCTCTCGCTTGTCCGTCATCAATGGACCCCCTTACATAAGTTAGACAGTTTTGAATCTTGACAACATAGTACGACTTACAAATAAACGTAGAGTGGCATAATGTGATAAGTGACGGCACAGTTCCCGGCGAACCTTTGCATGCTCCACAAAGTGCTCGGGCATGCTCCATGACAGACTCCTGAAGTTATGTCAATTGAGACACGTTACTCTAAAAACCATGAACTCACATCAGAATCTGGCAAGGTTCGGCGGACATTTCGAATGGCAAACCGTGGTGATGGACGGTAGACTTTTAAAAGCATCCTGGCTAGATGGTAGAATCCAAATGCCATGACTGATCACCATCAGGTTCCATAGACTAAGGGGAGATTGTTCCTGAATCTGTGCTTACCATGCCAGTCTGCCGTAAACCAAATTTCTGGAAAGGGGTCTCCCCCGAGCTCTAGTTCTCCAGACCATATTGGATCAAACGTACTCGGTTTCGTCTTGTTCCAGTTCTCAACGGCCTCGGACAACTCGTACCATCTCTGCATCCTTGTAGATGACTCTGAGTACAAGACACTACCACTAAAACAGAATTGCATTACCGTAGCGCAGATCCATGTCATGGTGTTTGCCCAGGCAGTCTCTGACTTGACATCGACGGCTTGTCGATGGATGACGGGTGGCGGTGGCACCAACACCAAGTCGAAATTCAAATTGGGCGGCTGCTGATTGATGCAGGCATTGTAGAAGGATTGTCTTACATACACCCAAAACGCAGCTTGAGACAGGGTAGGTGCCGAGGGATCAACCTGTTGTCCTTGGGATGCCTTGAGCAGAGCACTCAACCCAGCAAGATGTCTCTCCTCATCACCACCTGTCACAGTCACTGCACTAAGGTTAGATAGGGTTAGTTACTGCGCAATGGGACTTACCACTCAGTTGTTCGCATACGCGCAATATGACTATGGCGCAGAGGATGGTCTCATCGTGGGCAATGGTCTCGGTACTGAGCAAGGGAATGAGAAGCACTATGCACCTTTCTTGGAATTCATCAGCTGTGTTGTTATCACCTAAATGACGAGCGGCATAAGAAATAATAGCATATAGAAGAATGGGTGAGCTCTTGGCCAGGACAGTCACATTGAGCGCAAACTGTCGTGATGCATCCGTGCAGTCGAGCCATTGAGCCACGTGCGTGGAGAAGTGATGCAGATAGAAAGCCTCCTGACGTTTTAGCGAAGGAGGGGCAGGGGTTATCCTAGGTACACCCATGGTCAAGTCGCCACTGTACTGGCTTGGAGATTCATGCTGACTCAGGCCGAGGATTGAAGCCGCTGAAGTCGGCGATGTCAGAGTCTCGGTGTACCAGTTTGAATCCGGCTGCTGTAGAGTGTCGACTGGTGGCGAGTCCCCTTCCGCCAAGGGAACATCTCCTTCCGGAGGATGGAGTGATTGCTCAGTATGTACCGGATGTTCCGTTTGCTTTGGCCGGTAGTGCTTAATCTTGAGCCGAGGGGATGGACTGTCCCAGCGACACTGTTGATTCCTCTTGAGGCACTAGTTCCACTTAGCTCAACAAATCTTGTCGGTTAGACACTTCAACATGCTCAACATACCACCCCGCAAGTAGGCCTCGTCTCATCACCTGTGAAGTCAGTATTGCAAATTTCCTTCTATCCATGAAGACGTACATTTCACGCGACGTTCTCGGCACGTAAGGCTGTTTCATGTCAACTATCATTCTGGAGCATTTGCTCATCTGACGTACCAGCCGTTACGAGATCGCAGGCGACCCATATTACCCGAGCTGTTCTCTGATTACAGATGCAAGGGAGGATTTCGAGACGAGAAGCAGGCAAAGGAATTCGAGACGAAAAAAGCAGAGATTCGAGACGAGAGGTTCCGGGGGAGTGGAACGACCCGTTTATGCTGAGTTTACTAGTGCAACATCCCCGCATCTACGCTCAATATTTCTAACTGGTGTCATTCCGGGCCCATCACAGGCTAATGATTTAACGTCATGTTGACAGAAAATCGGAGCCGCAAATTTTGAACTAACCATGATCGGTAATTCGAGACGAAGAAAAAGCTCACTAAGAATTCCATGATAGGTTCTCCGCGTCGCGCTGTGGCTAAATCCCCACGGGGTTGGAGCAGTCTAGACTCGCAATCTCTGGGGAAAAGAAATAGATATAATGGGGGCATCTTGAACATCACAAAAACCTTCCAATTGGCGACACCAAAACATAACCAATACTACCTTGACACATAACTACACTTACTACTGTGTTGATCTTACGACCTTCAATCATCAGCATCATGTGGAATCGCCAAAGCTGGAAGTCCATGTCTGGGCAACAGTTGCTCAGACTTGTTACAGCTGCCTCGGCTGTTGCAATCTCCTACGAAGGCATCAGTCAGGGCGTCATGGGCGCTGTGACTGTTTCACCCGAGTTCGGGAGACGTATGGGATACACAAACGATAAGGACGAAGTCGTCAAACCCATGCTCCAAGGCGGGATTGCCGCCGTATACTATCTGTATGTGTCCCCTTGGTTTTATGAGAAACGGTAACTAATGTTACAAAGTGGCTCTCTCTTCGCAGCCTTTTGGGCTGGCAGCTTCTCTGACAATTACGGTCGTATCAAGGGTATGTGGATGGCATGCTTCTGGTGTATGGCCGGTGTTATCTTACAAGCCTCTGCTGTTAACCTTGCGCACATGCTTTGCGCACGATTTGTCGCTGGCATGGGTGTGGCTTTCATCCTCGTCATTGCGCCTATGTGGACGGCCGAGCTTTCTGCTGCATCACACAGAGGCAAGCAGATCGCTCTAACATTCTTGGCCAACTTCTCCGGCATCGCCCTCGCGGCGTGGATCGGTTTCGGCACGTCCTTCACTGAGGTAGGTGGTGGACAGTTTCGCTGGCGGTTTGAGTTTTCGATTCAAATCATCCCCGTAGTGTCCCTGGCGATACTGAGCCTCTTGGTCCCAGAGTCCCCGCGATGGCTGGTCAAGGCCGGGAGACGTGATGAAGCATTGGAAATTATTTCAAAGCTGCGGGGTGATGGCGATTCTCAACACCCTGATGCGCAGAAGGAATATCGAGAGATTGTGACGGTAGTGGAAGAGGAGTCCCAATTTGCCAAAACCAACTACTTCAAGATGTTTTTCGGTATTGGATCCGGAGACATTCATCTTGGCCGCCGCATCCAGCTTGCCTTCTGGCTTCAAGTGCTCATGCAGTATGGCACTGGGATTGCAGCCGTGGTCATATAGTAAGTTATTCTTCTTTGATCAATAGACAGGTTGCTAACTGCATTGAAGTTCTGGAACCATCTATCATACAGCCGGCTTTGACACCATCAAGTCCGGTTGGTTGTCCGGTTTACTGATGCTGGTTGGTATTTTGGGTACAGCCATTGCAGCCTTTACCATCGATAGGGTAGGTCGCCGAAGAACTCTTTACTGGGGCGCTGTAGCACTCGGTATTACCTTGTTTATTATCGGTGGCCTCTTTCGGGGATCCGTTAACAATCCAGACAAGGCTGTTCAGTACGGCACAGCAGCTTCAGCTATGGTTTTTGTCTACCTCTTGATCTTCAGTTCTTCTTGGCTATTGATCCCTTTTATATATCCCACCGAGATCTTCCCCACCTGGCTTCGAGCCAAGGGAAACGCATTTGGCGTGGCCGGTTGGGCCGTGGGCTACGGTGGAGGTTCTCTCTTGGTGCCTGTTATGTTTTCTGGCATCGACGAGAAGGTATGAATTCTCCTCAACTACGTATTGAGTTTTCATTTCTGACTTGACTTGCAGACTTTCTATGTATTTGGAGCGTTAGTATCCCTTGATTCTTTCGAGACTGGTAGTGGCTGCTGACCTTTTCCCTAGTGCTATGTTTGCATACATTCCCTTGGTGTACTGCTTCCTCCCCGAAACTGCCGGCCGTACATTGGAAGAAGTCGACTATCTCTTTGCTAGCAAGAGTCCGTTCACGTGGGACGAGGAAAAAGAATTTGCAAAGCGCACAGCTCTGTTGCGGGAAAGATTGAATGAAGGGAAAGCGAGCGACTTGATGGTACAGGACAAGTCAATTGAATCACATATCGAGGTTGTATAAGCCATGCTCTTTGTTATCTTGCATGCAGCCACAAGCCGACTAGCAAGGGTCGTATACACTGAAATAGGTGCTAGATGGAGGTGTATAAGGAATTTCAGTTAGGTACTCTTCTTGTACGAATAAGCCATCGCGAGTCGGAGCACGCGAGTCGGAGCACCTAATTTATTTATAAATTCATACAGATCTTGATTTCACCTAGAGGCTGTCCGATACCCAGAGTGAATGGCACATCTAGTAGGAGTTCATGTACCTGTGAAAAACTCCAACTGATCATGATATGCTTCCTATACTGCCGGTGTCTGGCGATCGTGATAATGCGGACCTTCAGCTCTTTGGTTTTTTATCTTGACGGATCGAATCGAGAATGACAGCGTGGACCAGTTCACCTTTCGTAAGGGGGCCGACGCCCACGTGCCATTTGATTAAAATTCCGTGATGTTATAGGACACCAAGGCTTTTGCAAACACAAATGCGTGGAGCTCGATTGTCGGGTCTACAAGTCTCAATCACACCATGGAGACGATCACAGACAAGGAGATTGGCCCTTGGGACTCGCCTACAGCCAACGACTTTCAAGGCCGTCAATAACGCTTGTGGTTGTGAAGAATACTACACGCGCGTGGTTCCCCAGTACCTTTCCGGGTCCACCCCAGCAAACGGAGACTTCTCGTCCTACACCTTCATCCTGGATAAGTACACCGAGGCATAAATGCGGGCCAACGGCTACACCCACGTTGCGGCTCACCAAAACTGCCACTCCAACACGACTGGCCAGGACACAGACAATTGGGGCTCCATGCCCTTGGATGGCTGGGGCCCCCGCGCACAATACAAGGCTACCACCGACTGCTGCAAGAAGAATTTTGACCGCCACGTCAGCCGCTACGAGATCGCTCTCAGTGAGGGCGATAATCAGCGGGCTTGCGACATCAAGTGTGGTCTCCGTCGCGTCTGTCCTTTTGATGCTAGCGGCATGGCTCCATGTTCTGCTGTTATAAAGAACTGCCTGGAACTCATCAAGGTATTGATATCTTATGAATTAAAAATAAATAAATAAACGCTCGATTAGGATTGATAGATGGCGCTGTGGTTTGCAGTAAGCTCTGGGGACATTGCTGCTGTAAGACTTTATCTTCAGTTTTATAGTTTTAATAGATTTAGCTATACTACTCGTTTCTTAATTAGGCCACGAATAGAATGAACTTTAATTAATAACATCATTCTATTTAGTCGCAACAGAGTCTTTCTCAACTTTTGCATCTAGGTATCGCCTGATAATTGGACCAACGGCAACAGCTGCAATAGAAACGCACGAATCGACAAACCCAATTCCTCGTTTTGGTGAAGGCCCTGTCATAGCCCCAAAGAACAAGGCCGCTTCATACTCACTGCAAATAACATACTCATTCTTATCAACTTCCTTCAAGATATAATCAGCCACCTGTTTTGACGAGTGGAGCTTCTGCGTTAGCTCAGTTATCGGCGCAGCGGTTCCATCAAGCTGTTTCGTTAGCTCGGGTTTATTGCCAAGCTCGTCAATGAAGGACGGTGAGATGAAGCTTGATGGAAAACTGATATGTACTGAGTACTCTGATACAGGGCCTGAGTATCTCTTCAGCTCGGAGCGAAGAGTGTCGGCCAGAGCTCGTACGGCGCATTCTGCGGCTGATGAGTCTGTTAGACGTGGAGCTCGAGACGAGTTGAGTCTGTTAACTCACGCGTATACGCGATATAGCCAGGAAAGGCCACAAAGGCAGCTGCACTACTGATGAACACCAACTTCCTGTGTTTGACAGACCCTTTGGCATTATGATTTGATTTCTTTTGCATATCATCTTGAACCCATAGTTTCAATATCGCTTGTGCTGGATAGGCACTTGTAAGATAGTTGTTGGTCATGCATCGCTGCAGATCGGAAGGATCGAGGTCAACGAAAAACCCGAGTTCATTAGTAGTACCTCCAGCTAGGCAGTAAAGAATGTCTGGTAGCCTTGGTTGAGATGCGAATGTAGATTGGATCTGTTGAACGTTATGAGACTACTTCAGAACGCTCACGAACTCCCTACCGTTTCTGGATCCTGATGCAAACGGTTATGCTCGAGGGGAAGCAATCTCTGCTATTTTCATCAAGCCCCTTTGTGACGCAATACGCGATGGCAACCCTGTTAGAGCCGTCATTCGCTCCACAGTATCCAACAGTGACGGAAAGGGTACTGCTGGAGGTATCCAAGTTCCCAATAACATTGCTCAAGAAGCCATGATTCGACAAGCTTATTCCATCGCCGGAATTAATGATTACTCTCAAACAGCCTTTGTTGAATGCCATGGAACTGGAACATCTATCGGAGATCCCATCGAGACAAGAGCTGTTGGGAGAGTCTTTGGGCCTGCTGGAGGTGTCATGATTGGATCTGTCAAGCCAAACCTCGGCCACTCTGAGGGAGCTTCAGGTCTCACATCATTGATCAAAGCAGTTTTGGCCCTGGAGAACCGCACGATTCCTCCCAATATCAAGTTCGACGAGCCCAATCCTGATATTCCATGGGATGCTTGTGGACTCTCTGTTCCTACAGAGCCCAAGGAATGGCCTGGATCCAACATGAGCGTGTCAGCGTCAACTCTTTTGGCATTGGCGGTACCAACGCCCATGTTGTTCTAGATTCAGCACGTAGTTTCGACATATCCCCTGCTACGGAGCGAGCTACGACCTCATCACAGCTGTTGGTCTTCTCGGCCAACGGACCTGGACCACTTCGAACAATGATTGCCAACTACGAAGACTACGTGATGAAGAATCCAAAGAGAGTGAATGATCTTTCCTATACACTGGGTCACAAGCGCGAACACCTCCCGCATCGTGCATTCGCAGTGACGAGTCCTCTGGGTGCCCTCACCACATCCCCTGTCTCCAAGGCTGGTCAGAAGCCGAACATTGTCATGGTCTTCACTGGCCAAGGAGCTCAATGGCCCAGAATTGGAAGAGCCCTGATCCGAAGCTCTCAGTTTCCCATCTTCAAGAAGACTATTCAAGCTCTGGACGCTCATCTTCAGACTCTTGAACTTGCTCCGGGGTGGAACATCGAGGAAGAGCTCCAGAAGTCTACCAAGACAAGCAGACTCGGCTCAGCCGAACTGTCTCAACCACTATGCACAGCGATACAAGTTGCTCCGGTTGACACTTTCGCTTCAATTGGCGTCCATCCTGCGGCTGTTGTAGGTCACACCAGCGGTGAAGTCGCTGCGGCATATGCTGTTGGAGCTATCACAGCCAACGAAGCCATCACAGTCGCCTTCTACCGTGGTCTTGTCACCAAGCTCCAGACCAAGTCAGGTGCCATGGCAGCCATTGGAATGGGCTCCGAAGAGATCCAAGAGTACATGCAGCCTGGTGTTGTCATTGCCTGCGAGAATTCTCCTCGCAGCGTTACTATTGCTGGTGATGCTGAAGCAGTTAACACGACCACCAATGTCATCAAAGAGTCTCATCCGTATGTGATGGCACGGCTACTGCAGGTTGACATGGCGTACCATTCCCATCATATGACGGAAATTGGTACTGATTATTATGCTCTCATGCAGAACAAGATCTTTCCCAAGAAGACTACCAAGCTATTTTTCAGCAGTGTCAAAGATGAGCTGTTTACCGAAGCTTCTGCCTTTGGTCCACCCATGTCGATGAAGCTTTCAAGCTCCGCAACGTTATTGTCAGCACTGCACTTGTATTGAACGAAGGCAAGCCTGTTGAGATCATGACTACACTTCGTCGCAAGCGCTTGACCAACAATCTCGACAGTGAGTAGTGGGAGTTTACCATTGCGTCTTACAACGGAGCTGTGTGGACGAAGCATTGCTCAGGAGAGGCTAGGTCATACGGTGAAGGCTTTGGGGATGCAGAAGCAAAGGCACCATTCCTTCGAAAGGTCGGGACTCGTCGATGCTATGAGTCAATGGCCAGGTCAGGCCTGAACTTTGGACCCGAGTTCCAGCGCCTTGATCAAATCAAAGCCGATACACAGGAGCAGAGAGCAGATGCCAAGGTTGCTGCCAAGGATGGAGACAATGTTGACTACCATCTTCATCCCACTATCATCGACGCAACTCTTCAGCTTCTTAGTGTCGCTGCATCTCAAGGTTTCGCTGAACCGTCTGACAAGACCATGGTTCCGACTCACATAGATGAGATGTGCATCTATCGCTCTGCAACTGCTGGCGATGTTGATATCCAAGCAATCGCATCCTACACTGCCAGTGGCTCTATCACTGGCAGTGGACAGGGCATCAATTGCCAAGGCCAGCTTATCTTCCGAAGCTCTGGTATCAGGTTGTCCATTGTCGAAGGACAAAATGGCGATAGCCCTGTTGAGCCTATTGCTCATACTGAATGGGCCCCACACCTTGAATTCTTGGACACCAAAACACTCATCAAGACTAAAGTTGATCGCAGTGAGCATATGCCCGATTTGACTGAGCTGTCTCATTTGTGTATGGTTCACAGCAAGCGCGTCATTGCCAAATTGGATACAACTGTTGAGCACGTGCATAAATACCGTTCATGGATCAATCGTCAGATTCAATCTCAAGATCTTGGCTATATTGAGTCTCTGAGTAATGATGAGACAAGGCAAAGAGTCAAGGACCTCGCTGACAAACTGATGAAAACCTCGGCTATCGACGCTGCAGTGGCCATTACCAAGATCTTCAGTTATGTTGCCAGCATTTTCACGAGTAACGTGGACGCACTTGAGCTGCTGCTCGCAAATGACACGCTCAACAACCTGTACGTCTGTATGGACCAGTGTGACGAGTCGCAATTTCTGCAGCACTTAGCACACAGCAAGCCTAACCTCTGCGTTCTCGAGATTGGTGCCGGCACTGGTGACTCTACTGCCCAGCTATTGGAGCATTTAGCTCCAGCTGGTAAGGTGCAGTATTCTAACTATACCTGTACCGATATCTCATCAGGTTTCTTTGTTGAAGCTAAGGAGCGTTTCAAGGAGTTTCCAAATATGGAGTTCGCGACCCTAAATATCAGCAAAGACTTAGCTGAGCAGGACTTTGATGGGTACAAATACGACCTCATCTTGGCTACCAACGTTATCCACGCGACGAAGTCTCTCAACGAAAGTTTGAAGAACGTCCGTCAGCTCTTGGGTCCCAACGGCAGGTTTCTTCTCCACGAGTTGACTCCAACATCTAAATGGGTCAACTACGTCTGGGGTACCCTTGCAGGGTGGTGGTATGGTGAGCAAGATGGTCGACCTGATGAACCATACGTCAGCATTCAGCGTTGGGAACAAGAGCTTCAGGCTGCTGGGTTCCGTGTTCCAGATGCGGCAGTGCTTGACTCCGCTGAGCCACATCAGCTGAATGCCATGATCGTTGCAGGGCCAGCCACTGATGACAGCCATGGCAAGCGAGTCACCCTTCTCACCCTTCCTCACTATGAGATCAAGAGTGAATCAACCTTTCGCCAGACTCTCGAAGGTAGGGGCTATGTCGTCCAACATTCCGTTTTTTCCGACTTGCCTGTTCCCAATGGGCAAGACATCATCACTGTCCTTGATGACGAGCAACCATTCTTTGAGAATCTCGAAGAGCGTAGATTCGAATCATTCAAGACTTTGGCTGGTAACTTGAAGGATACAGGGATTCTCTGGATCACACACTTGTCACAACTTCATTGTTCAGATCCTCGATTTGGGCAGGTCCTCGGTATTTCCAGAACTCTCCGATCCGAGATGCTTTTGGGCTTTGCTACTTGCGAAGTCGACAACATACAATCGTCGTCAGACAGGATAGTTGATGTGTTTGAGAGATTCCAGCTTCGCCAGGAAGATGACACCTTGAAACCTGACTATGAGTATTCCGTTGTTGAGAACACGGTTTACGTGGGGCGCATGCATCCATTCTCAGCCCAGGCCAACCTTTTGGTCCCAAGCGAGGATGACCCTGTTGCTCTTCGAACAAGCAAGCCTGGCAGACTGGATGCTCTGCACTGGGCTAGCTATCGTGCCCCGGGCCTCAAGGACGACGATGTCGAGATCAAAGTGCAGGCCGCAGGTTTGAACTTTAAGGACGTGCTCTGCGCCATGGGTATTGTTGAAGGTTCCAACGGTTTCGGCCTTGAATGTGCTGGTATTGTAGGCCGCGTTGGTCCCAAGGTCACCGGCCTCAAGAAGGGAGACCGAGTTATGTTCATCTCGCACTCTGCCTTCTCCACCCAGGTTGTTGTGTCTGATAATCTCTGTGAGAAGATCCCTAATGACCTCAGCTTTGAAGATGCGGCAACGATGCCTTGCGTTTTTGCGACGTCGTACTATTCCATCTTCAATATTGGTAACCTCAAGAAGGGCCAAGCAAGTTATAGACGAGTCCTTACCTAAGCATGTTTACTAACTCCTTTTAGTCCATCCTCGTTCACAGCGCATGTGGTGGTATTGGCATTTCTACCATCCAGCTGGCTCGGGTGGCTGGCGCAACCATATACGCAACAGTCAGCAACGAAGAGAAGATCCAATATCTTGAAGAGGACATTGGCCTTGACCGAAGCTTCATTTTCAACTCCCGCAATGACTCTTTCGTCGAAGAGATCATGCTAAAGACAGGTGGTAAGGGTGTTGACTTGGCGCTCAATTCGCTATCGGGCGAGCTTCTCCATGCTACTTGGAAGTGTATCGCGCCATTTGGCAAGATGGTTGAGGTTGGTAAGAGAGATTTAATTGGCGCTGGAAAGCTCGACATGAGTATCTTTGAAGACAATCGCAGTTACTCTTGTGTCGACCTGGATCAGCTCTGTTTCCAGCGGGGAGAAATTGCGAAAGAGTGAGCAAGATAAGTATAAACAGTGATTCAGACTACTAATATGTCGTCAGGCTACTCAAGAGCGTTATTGACCTGTATGAGAAGCGCTTCATTCACCCGATCCGACCTATCAAGGTATACAACTCTCCAGAGATTCTTGATAGCTTCAGGTATATGCAACAGGGTGTTCATCTCGGCAAGATTGCCGTGTCAATGGATGTTGCCTCGAGCGACAACTTGAAGGTTCAACCTCGAAAGGAACCCATTCGCTTCGGTAGCTCAGGCTCTTATCTTCTCGTTGGTGGACTTGGTGCCTTGGGTCGATCAATCTCGACTTGAATGGTCCAGCGGGGAGCTCGACATCTCATCTACCTTTCTCGTAGTGCGGGTACGCAGCAGAAGCATCTCGATCTGGCTCAAGAACTGGACAGCTACGGATGCCGTGTTGACTTTGTCCAAGGAAGCATCACTAGTCTTGAGGATGTGACCGTCGCAGTGTCTCGGGCTAACGGCCATCTCAAGGGCATACTTCAGATGTCCATGGTTCTTTGTGACCAAAGCTTCGATAAGATGACGATAAAGGAGTGGAACACGGTTGTCAATCCTAAGGCGAAGGGCACATGGAACTTGCACAACGCATCCCTTTCAGTCAATACCGATCTTGATTTCTTTATTCTCTTCAGTTCTCTTTCTGGTGTTATTGGACCGCCAGGTCAGGCCAACTACGCTGGAGCGAACACCTTCCTCGACTCCTTCTCTCAGTATCGTGCCCACATGGGTTTACCAGCCTGTGCCATTCAGATTGGTGCTGTCGAAGAGGTTGGCTAAATGGCCGAACACTAGGTCATCATGCAGAAGCTGAAGGCTTCAGGCGGTTCAGATGGAACTGTCTCAGAGAGGGAACTTCTCGACGCTCTGGGTGCAGCCATGACCAACAAGACGAGCAGCTTCTGCCTTGGACTGCGTCACAATATTTCTTTGAGCGACCCATCGAACCGGTCTCTGTGGAAGAAGGATATTCGCATGGCAGTCTTCCATAACAAAAGCAACGTCACGGGTGCAGCTAGTACAGCTACGAATGATGAGCTCAAGTTTTTCATCGCCAAGGCCAAGAAAGACTTGTCTGTTCTTTGCCAGGCAGACACAGCACACTTCCTGGCTGTAGAGATAGGTAAGAAGGTTTTTAGCTTCCTGCTTAAGCCTGTAGAGGATCTTGAAACTTCTTGTTCCCTCTCTGATCTGGGAATGGATTCGTTGGTAGCGATCGAAGTTCGACAGTGGTGGAAGACTGTTTTTCAGTTTGATATTAGTGTGCTTGAGATGATGGGAATGGGGACACTGGATGTCCTTGGAGAGTATGCTGTGAAGGGTATGTTGCAAGTGTTCCATAGTGATGCTCAGTCTGGCTAGAGTTTTATATATACCGATGTTGAGTATTTTAATTACAATGCGGTTTATATGCCTTTTGGGATAAAGGCGCTTTAAGAGTAAATCCTTTTCTATAAGATCTTATACAGTAGTTTAAAGTAGTGTAAATATTTAACTGCTTTATATCATACTGTAACAATAATATGTATTCATTTTAGTTCTAGTAACTAGTAATGTCATGCATCAGCAAACCCATCTTCAATCCACGTGCAGTTTGTGTCCCATGACCAATCTTGACAGAGCATGTTCAATACATCATCCACCTCCAATCCATCTGCCCATAAACATGAGTCCTGATCCAAGCATTCACTGTCGTTCATGTCCAGTTCATTGCAAGACTGTTCTCCTTGGCGCATCAAATCGCAACTTGTTTCAAAAATTTGGTTCACAACTCCCTTGCTACAACGCGCGGTCAACGACCAATCCTGCATCTCCTCAAAGAGTCTCAAGGCGGTCTGTACCTGGTTCCGCCACTCAGGAACAGCAGCACTCTGAGGTTTCCATAGCATGCTAAGTAGAGGTATCATTGCGGCCTGGTAAAGGAACCATACCGCGTTCCATCCCGACATCTGATGGCTCAGCCACGAGTTGGCTATATCTTTAATAGCTGTCTTTGAAAGCTCTTGGCACTTCTCAATAGCGTTGTGGTCAACCTCTTGGTCCGTTAGATGGTCAGTTGTAGCGTCCAAGAGCGTTGGACGATATAGAAGCATGCGCAAGTTCCAGTATCGCCATCTCATAATGCAGCGAGCAAGACGAACCGGTTCATCAACGTCTCGATCATCGGAAAGTATAGAGGGTAGGTGACTATGCCAATTGATCAATGCCTCATCGAAGCGATTGCGGTCTTCCGTATTGAGAACAGACGTAACAGCCAGGCTATCCTGTATCTCAGTTGCAATCCTACAGAAGCGAATGTTCTCAACAAGTGTTGTCATTCCCATGTCTTGCCGAAGCTCTTCTTCTCCGTCGAGATAAAGGTTGGGCAGTTGAATATCAATGGAAGGAGAGAAACGGCCAAAAGAGGGCCGACCCAAAGTCGTAGTTGTCCAGGTGTCCAGACAAACAAGCGACCACCAAGTACGCCGTCTCACTTCTGCTGCTTCAAACTGATCGCCGTCTCCGTCCTGTTGTGAAGGCTCTCGATGGAAACCAAGTGCACTCGCCATCCGAAAGGCCGCACCAAGAATGGCATTACCTCTATTGGGTCGGTTGATGTAGTGAAGATAGTAACCTCCAGCAAGAGCAAGGGCCTGTAGTGTTTCAATGCGACTGCTACCAAAAGCGCTGAGGTCGAGGTGTCTCATGGCTTCGGTGTAATACTTGCAGTGATCCCGATCACTGGACTTGCTCGAAACGATACTGCCCATGGCCAAGACCATATTCAAGAGAGCAAGCCAAGGCGAGTCCTGGCGTTGGCTACCAAGGTAATTTGTTCTAAATGAGGTTTCGTCGAGCATTGGGGTAAAGATATGGATCCGTTGGAAGTATGCGTCAACTAGTGCCTGTCCTTTGCTGCTCCATTTCATGCGAGGATATTCTGACAAGAGCCTAGAGGGATGATAGCAATGTCGAACCTCCTCATGTCCAGCGCTGGTGCTGTTGATGTTTGTCTGGCGGGAGGCTAGCAAGCCACGCAACTGAGGTCGAACCTGAAGCATAGCTGCAAGCGCTGCTCTGATGGAAGAAATGCCGAGATACGACGCCTGTCGGTCAAACGGCAGAGACAATGCGTTGACATCATCAGCCTCAGCAGGCAAGGGGTCTCGCTCACGTCGCTCCTCGTCCCATTGTGAGTCTTGAGTAACGGATTGTTGAGGGGTACTATCTGAAGGAGACGGCAAGACTTTAGCGGTCGAACGTCCACGTAACACGGCTTCACGGAGCTCCTGGTCTGATAGCGAAGTCAAGTCCGAAATTCTGTGGTTCGGGAAAAGGCGGTTCAGAATGGAGTCGCGTTCTTTGAGACTTTTGGACAAGCTTTCTAATGTTCTGCCACGACTGTTAGAGCTGTGCCATAGACAGCAAGACTCTTGTCAATTGCGTTGAGGACGGACCTCTTTGAAGGCACGACACGTTGGATCTGTTGGGTGTAGACGCATCTTGCCTGTAAATCCCTCGACTCGCACTGATTACAAGGTTTTCGGCCGTCACAGCGTATTTTTCGCCGCTTGCAGTTACTGCATGCATGCAGACCTCGCGTAGGCTTTGACTCTTTGAGTGTCCCCGAGCCCGAGGGTTCAGCAAAGCCTTGGACTTGTGAAACACAATAGTCAGTCAGAGTATCATAATCAAAGATAACCAAACCTACAGGTAGAGAACATATTGAGCTCAGATGCGGGGCAACGCTGGCCTTTTTGCTTACAGAGCTTCGAGGGAGCAAAGGTGAAGGTAAAGCTATCAACCTAGACGTGAGGAGATGGCAAATATGAGTCGCGGAGTGGCAAGATCGCATGTCTTACGAGCATGGTCCAATCTCATCACATACACGTGGTACAAATGCGGAGTGCGGCGTATTGTGCTCTGTACCTGGGGTGATTCTGAAAATCTGGGGAAATAACTGCACTCCAACGTCGACAGAGTTTAATGGGGGCAGCTGCTAGCCAAAACAGGAGCGGCATGATAGCATCCGTGGCTGAATTGGGACTAGGCAGCTGCCTTTAGCCTCGGTTACGACATGGATCTGCAACATGGCTTCTCCACTTACCCGAGAGCAGTAGGTTGTATATGCAAGGTAGTATCTATTCTGCAACAACCTGTTTTCTTAGTCAGATTATGTATTAAGTTCTTAACAGAACTGTAATATGAAAATAAAAGGCCCCTTACTAGCTCTCCTCTATGTTTTCATTTAAAGAGCAAGTTAATGTCTTATCAGTGCTAAAAGAACGCAAAAGCTCAATAGTTACAACAAGCATGATTGATATCAAAAAGCCTAATCCTGTGTGTCTAGAATTCTGAATCTTTATTATTACATTAAAGATAAATTTCCAGTTGATAATTAACCTTATATACTTAACATAGCCTGTTCTCTCTCCTTTTACTTAGCTAACATATATTCATAGAAGATTACAGGGCTTTCCAGTGCAGTTAACTCCTCCATGCAAAGCTCGTCGCGTACACCCAAAGTCCTTGAACTGCTGCATCGTAACCTTAGCTTTACATGCGTTATAGTTAGCATTCTGCATTTTCCTACTTTAAGTATAAAGGCAAATTACAATTCCACTTAAACTCGCCATACTCATACTTGAACACCTGATCGTGCAGTACTGGGAAGTTGTTGCTAAGTATAACGTAATAATCTTTATTATCTACATTACCTAAAGGCTATTTGGCCTGTTCTTGGCCATTGGACTGGCATTGCTTTTGGCCATCTTTCCAAACCGCCCAGGTGTACTTTTGGGCTTTGATATTTTCTTTTATTGTAAAGGTTACGCAAGACTGACACTGGAGAGCGAGGGCAAGCCTGCTAAAGATGAAAGTGGTCTTCATAATGAGTAATAGAATGTACTTAAATACAGGGAAATCTGGTAGGCTAGTGTTAGAAACTAGGGGTTTGGGCAGTAAGGGTTCTGTTTTATAGCCTTTATTAAAACATTGAATACTAATCTTTATATTGTTTGAGAATCTAGTGCTGACTGAGATAATACAAAGGATTTAATAAAGGTTACAGTAACATATGCGTGCCGTGATTTCCGTTTATATAATTGATCCTTAGCAGGATACAATGCAGTCTCACCAGTTAGCTAACATACAGCAACCTTGGACTCTGAGAATTACCGGATATGGCAAGCGAGGTGATATTTAGGAAATCGGAGGGGCCTACAAGTGTACCTGGCGCAACCCCAATGGGATATTTTGTTCCGTTGGGCACATATTGTCGGATTAGACTGCCTTTCTATCCCCGTTATTACCGACATAGGATTTAACAAATTCGGATGAGGCGACGGTCATGACCAACCAGACAATGGTACATGCAGAGAAGGAGAATAAGAGAAGACGACAACGACCGATCTATTGACGAGTTAAGCACCGAGAATGGCCCCGAGGAATTACTGGCAATAATAGAGTAGTGTGATAATGGCCCGTTCAATCGTTTCGATGTAACCAGCCGTCTCAAGGGCTGCACCAAGAATTTATCTTTAATGTCTTCATGTAGGAAATATATATATTTACCGCAGTAATACTTCTTCGACAGGTTTATCTAGGTCCATAGCCTCTCCAAACATTAACCCATCGATATAACACCAGCTAACAAGAGTCCATGTCTGCACTAAAGGAGACGAGATCTCATCATCTGTTGTTAATGGGTCAGGCCGCAATAGAAGAGGTATTCGACAGCCCGGGACTATAAACACAACATCTCCTTCCATGGTTGGTTCTGGTCCAATACTAAAGAGACCTCGGCTGGTTGCGAATGCCTTCATTGTGTCTACACAGGGCCTGATTATGCGATGGTAGACATTAGACTCGATTTTGTAAAGATACTTTTGTCGCGGGCTTGATTGTACCCACCGGAGCCAGTCATCAAAATGCCGACGGTGTTGATCCCATCCTGGCATACCAGCTCTCAGTGGGTTGTCGTCGATATCGAGACCCATAATCAGAGACTCAGCTAATTTGTTCATCCACGCTTCCATGGAAAGGTCGCCCGCTAATCGTGATCTGAGGGCCAACACAGAGTTGACTGCTGCTCGCTGCTGCTTTACAATGCAAGGGTCGAACTCAGGGCAGACAATGTCTATTGTGTCGATCAGCTTGGCCTGAAGTCGAAGCCGACGTGATGATTTAGTATCAATTTTTGGTGATGTATTCAAGCGTCCGCCTGCATCCCCGCCTGCACAATTACAAAGAACAAGTGGCTCATCGTAGGCATGGTATCGAAGATCAGGGGCCCAAGTCGGTATGCTAGAGTGCTACCGCATGTATCCCATCCAAGAAAGGGTTAGAATATCAAGGGATTCTCCATGACAAAGAAGTGCTTCGGCTGTTTCCACAAAGACTTGCTCTTCAGGGATTCTGTAATTCGCTTTTGGTACTGGTCGGTTGTCTGCAATACCATGAAAAGCAAAGACTTTATCGCAAGTCCTTGTGGCTTGGCAATGATATGCAGCCTGAAGTAGAGTCTCATAGCATACTCCACTTTCTCCCTCGTTAACCTTCTTCTGGTATTCTTCTCGTATACTCAGCATCCTGGTCACACATCAGAATCCAAGGATGGCTGGATGATCGTATTGATGGCGGCCCAACCCAATAAATGAGTTCCAAATAGCAGAAACACCATCTGAAAAGCGGCCAAGATCTACGCTATCATCACCACAAACCACCTGGACACTCCTCCCGGAAGCAACTTCCTGAATAACCCAAACCCTTTGAAACCACGGGCGTTGGAGGAGGAGAAGCATATTCTTTAGGCCAGACTGGCCGCTTTCCTGCCGATATGGCCCCGAGACCTTGCCGTATAAACTCCGAATTTTATTATAAAAAAGACTTGATCTGACCAAAGGCTCTGGTCCAGTCTCAGGGTCCTTTTCTTCTCGTTTCATTAAACGGAACGCATTCTTAGTGACATTATCACTTTTACCGAGCCAGACCAAGACTTCTGTAGAGCGAGAGTAAATCTTTTCCATGAGGGGAACCTGTAATTCCTTCTCTGTTGTGTCTGCCTGGTTGATGCAAAGAGCATCGATCCATACAGTGAAGCTTGGAGACTTCTTCTTTAAAGAGCTAAAAAGATCAAGCAGCGTCTGGCTAAGAGGGAGGGAGTCGCCATTTTGGAACTTAATCCTCGCTATATCTGGTGAATTGTCCCAGCAATAGGAAACAGCGGTGTATTCTGGAGGGTTTCTAGAGGCACGACCCTGAAGTTGCAGATAGGCTCAGAATTCTCTCTGTTTAGGGCGACGTCCAAGATCCGGAAAGAATTCCCTAAGAGAGGTGGGTAAGTATATATTCATATTGTATCAGATCATAAAGGCCAAGCCATGAGCATACAGTAGAGCCAGATCTTGGAAGAGCGGGGAGGAATGGTTTGTGGGGCAATAATCTTAGCCTTTTTTGGAACTCTGAGATTGGATTGGCTAACTGTTGGTGTAGTTGTTGTGTGGGGTATGGCGTGGGTAGACTGGACTAAGGCCTGAAACGGCGACGGAAGAGCTCGTTCCGCGGCTTCTGAATGCCTACGTCCCGTATCGAAATCCGGAAACTAGCACGGAGATTGGTAGCACCGATCCAGCTGCGATCAAATCCATAACTAAACCTAAACACGCAATGTATCATAAGCAGCTCATAAATAAAGTCATTAAAAGGCATCATCGTTCCCAGCGTCCAGCTTCATCGTCACGATTCGAATACTAGAGGTCATTTATCCATCTTCAGCACTCCATCGACAAACGAATCTAGCCAAATTTGTACTGCCCTGATCATGATGCCTCCAATCGCACAAAGAACTCTGCTTGAAAAGGGATGGTCATTCAAGAAAACAACAGATGTCCATGATGCCTGGAAAACTGTGGCTAGAGTGCCAACAGTTGCCCACATTGACTTGATTGAAAACGGAATGTTAGTACGCCAGGTTCTTCACTTTCCCAGCTGCTAATCGATGACCTATCTAGCATCCCTGACCCATTTCTCGATATGAATGAGCTCGAAGTTGAGTGGGTTGGAGAGACGGCTTGGACTTACCGCACTACTTTTGACTCGCCATCTGCCAACGGTAGATCAGTGTATCTTATCTTCGAAGGTCTTGACACCTTTGCTCAAGTCAAGCTCAACGATCTCGTCATACTCGAGAGCGACAATATGTTCCTCAGCCACCGTGTGGATATCACTGACAAGCTTTCTAACGAGGGGACTAATGTGTTGAGCATCGACTTTGACAGCGCACTACTCAAGGCCAGGGAGATCACAAAGCAATATCCTGATCATCGGTGGGAGCTCTTCAATGGAGAGGCTGGACGCTTGGTTGTGAGGAAAGCTCAATATCACTGGGTATGTGCAATAAGTGGAAAGCAAAGACATTTTGCTAACAAATACGCAGGGATGGGATTGGGGTCCCGTGCTTAACACAGCCGGTCCATGGAAACCAGTCTGGCTTGAAGTGTCATCTGCCCACATAAATGACTTCTTCATCAATTACAGTGTTTCTCCAGACCTCGAAAAGATTCAGGGCACGATTGAAGTCGATGTCGAAGGGCCGTATGACACGGCCAATGTCTCTATCCACTTTCAAGACAATGTCGTTTACGATACAGCAGCAGCAAAGTCTTCCAGCGGCCGTCTGGTTATCCCTTTTACTATAGGTACAAGCCACACGCTCTTTTCCAGAGTCCAAATGCTAACAGCTACCGATTAGATCAACCGAAGCTGTGGTATCCCGCTGGATACGGCCCTCAGTCCCAGTACACCGTGAGTGTCAGTATTGTCAAAGACAGTCAGAAGCTTGATGCAAAGACCAAGAAGACTGGCTTCCGGAGAAGCGAACTTGTTCAAAATGGAGACTCTCATGGAAAATCCTTCTTTTTCAGAATCAACAATATGGACATCTTTTGTGGTGGCTCGTGCTGGATTCCTGCAGACAACTTTCTACCTCGAATCACCACTGCCAAGTACCGGGACTGGTTGAAGCTCATGATAGAAGGCAATCAGATCATGACGAGGTAAGCGGCCATCGATGAGTCTTTGTTCTTGGTACAGAATCACTGACACAGTTGCAATCAGAGTTTGGGGTGGTGGCATCTACGAAGACGATGCTTTCTATGACTCCTGCGATGAGATGGGCATTCTTGTTTGGCAGGATTTCATGTTTGGCTGTGGAAACTATCCTGTAGGGCCAGAACTCATCAGATCGATTCGTGAGGAGGCAGTGCAGAATGTTAGCCGACTGCATCATCACCCTTCTGTCGTGATATACGCCGGAAATAATGAGGACTACCAGGTCCAAGAGCAAGCAGGTCTCGAGTACAATCCAGACGACAAGGATCCTTCTTCTTGGCTCAAGTCTTCTTTCCCTGCCCGGTACTACTACGAGTATCTTTTACCAGAGGTGGTCAATGAGGTATCTCCAGGGATGACATACTGGCCTGGGTCACCCTTTTCCGGAGGTAAAGACACGAGTGACAAAACTACTGGAGATCTCCATCAGTGGAACGGTATGTGACTGCTAAGTCTTCCGGATGCTTACATACTGATATCTCTACAGTTTGGCATGGCACACAAGAGAAATACCAGGTCTTTGACAGGCTGGGTGGCAGGTTCAACAGCGAGTTCGGCATGGAAGCCTTTCCAGCCTTGTCGACGATTGAGCACTGCATCACCAAAGAAAGCGACCGGTTTCCGCAGTCTCAGATGATGGATTTCCACAACAAGGCAGATGGTCACGAACGACGAATTGCTACTTACGTGGTGGAGAACTTTCGTCCTCTTCCAGATCTGGAGGTATAGTCTCCCTCTCTTTAGAAGCAGAGCTCTATTACTGACCCCACACAAGTCTCACATATACTTGACGCAGCTTTGCCAGAGCGAAGCCATGACTTTCGCGTACCGCAGTTGGCGTCGGCAATGGGGCGATGATCGCCGATGCGGCGGCGTTTTGGTCTGGCAGATGAACGACTGCTGGCCCGCCATCTCATGGTCCATCGTCGACTACTTCCTCACCAAGAAGCCAGCTTACTATTCTATCCGTCGAGCCCTCAAGCCCATCGCAGCCGGGGTCCAGCGACAACACCACGACTGGAGTGTCGTTCATGCCAGGCCAGCAAAGACTTCTTCATTTGAGGTTTGGGTTGCGAGTAGTAAGCAGCAGGAGGTAACTGTCACTGTTGAAATTCGCTTCATTTCAATCAGTACTGGCAGGGATATCAGGGATAAAATCGTGAAGGCCAATGCGGTTCTGGTTCCAAATGGTACGACTGATATCCTCACTGGACAGATTGACAATGCAAAGGATGAGCCGCATGTCATATCCGTCAGTGTTATCCAGGGTGACACTTGTGTCTCCCGTGACGTCGATTGGCCTCACCCTCTCAAATATCTTGACTTCTCCGATAGAGGTGTTCAGGTCCAGGTCGGGCCAGATGGCTATCGGCTCACAGCCAGCAAGCCCACCAAAGGCTTGGTCTTTAAAGAGGTATCTGGTGTTTCTTTGGAGGACAACTGTGTAGATCTCGTCCCCGGCGAAGTTGTCACTGTAAAGGCGAGGGGAAGTAAGACGTTATTGGAAAACCCAACTTATAGACACCTCTAATCATATTAACTGTCTACCTTTACAACCTCGCTTTGGTTAACTCGCTGTCCTTTACCCATTTGCCGCCAATTGGACGTCCTCCGCGCAAACGTGTCAATGCGACACCATCTTCGACAGGAGAAAACAGCGGCAATCCTGTCTGTGCAATGCCATAGTCACGAATCACCGCCTGACCTCGGGGCGACACAAGGTACAAGAAGAAACCGCGTACGTGATGCGCTGCGGAGGTATCCGCCTCTGCCATATCTGGTGAAAATGAAGCGTAGCAACTGTTCATCAAAATATCCCTTGGCTGAGTTGGCTCGAAGAAGATGGTAGAATTGGAAATTGTGCCAAGTCCAGTTTGTCGCAAAACTGTTGAACGATCGGTCAGGAAGTAGGCGCCAGCGGCATCAGCACCTTTGAGAGCCTCTGGTGGCGATAGCAAGCTTGTCTTGTACCAGGACGATGTTGACGCTTGGCCTACCCATGGCTCTCGGCCAGTCAAAGACCAGATTTCGCGTTCTTTCCACATAGTTGCTGAATGGTCGACACGGCTGTGGAACAGGCTTCCCGAGGCAGCGATCTTCTCAAAGGCATTAGTCAATGAGTCTGCGGATGCCAGTCCCGCAGGGTCTGAAAGGGGCCCTGCTAGGCAAAAGTGGTCGTGGAATACGCATCCAGCCGTATAAGACCATCCCTCAGCCTGAGCTAAAACTTCCTGGTCGCGTTCATAAGTCAAGGCAAAGTCGATGAACCCTTTCAGTAGCGCCAGCTGCGTGTTGCGGGAGTGGTTACACACCCACTCAATCAAACCATCGTTGCATCGAGACTCCAAGTAGTCTTGGGCAAGTTCTTTAACCAAGCCAGTGGCTCCCGCGCCGCCGTTTCTAGATGGATGGCAATTGTCAGTGGCTTATCAGAGGAGTGTTCAGATGGAGAGATAGATAAACAAAGGGCCGTCTAACTAGAGTCTGACATACCCGATTCGAAGCAACACATGTCCAGTCTTGCCATATGTTTCAAGAGCATTTGCATCAATCTCTCCATGTGAGACAATGGCAGTAGAGCGTGATGACATGGCGGTAGATGAGAAGAGTTTTCAATCTTGTATCAATTGTCGATAAGGCCGGTAATGAACTCACTGTAATGGCACAAGAGGCTTTGCTCCGCTACGATAGCGGCGAATGAAAGTGAGCCTGTCGTGTGTTCGAGTAGCCCATTGGCTAATCCTAGATCCACAACTCCAAAGCCGAAATTGCTTCCCCGCAAAGGTCAACAGACCCTCCCACATATTTCCCTGAGTTCGGACGTGGGGTAAGCAATTGACAACAATTGAAGAAATTCCAGAATCGTATATCGTCTGTTAGTAAGTTAAGTCGTGATAAACATAAATTGTAACACTTGCTTTGTTCTTTTTTTAGACTTGACTTCTTCTACTTTAGCAATTCCATATTCCTGTAGGGACTGGATCTCGCTTATCACTGGTTCAAGATCTTGAACGCTATTAGCCTCTTCATTTTGTCTGCAACCAACTACCGTATCCAGCCAAACTGGCATTTATTCCCAGCAAAGCATTCAGAGCCTCACCCCCTCTCAGAGGATACAGATAACTTCAATGAGTCGTGGTGGCGCGACCCTTGTCTACATACACTTAATGAATAAGTTTGGCCGTAGAAGGGTCATCTTGGAGTTCTCGGCGTTGATATGGCTATCTGCTTGTATATAGTCCCTGTGTTCATAACCAAGTTTGCTCGTCCACGTTAAGGAGAAACAGTTGTTCTCTCTTATAGAAGTTCATCACAGAGTCCTCTGAGCTTATAGCGATTTGTCTAGGTCTTTTCTTCGTCACGGTTCTTGAGTCGTCTTACCCTAGGCTAGCTAAGCGCCCAATGCCAGTCTATATTTAGCACCTCTCCACCACAACCCCTGTGCAATGTGACAAACCCATTGTAATTGGACAGAGCTGCCCCTTTTTAGCGCGTCGGTCAGATTCTCCAGCCATCGCTCTATGGGTAAGCACGCTGGGCATCAAGAAGAAACAGATTTGAGACATCACAAGGACCCTGATCAGACCATCTCAATAAGACAAAAGACACGTACTGCAGTTTTTGAAATGTCCTCAACAGCTGTACCAGACTCAAGCTCCGGCGGAAGCAGTGATGATAATACCGAGCTCATTATTGCCGTGGTTGCGCTGGTCATCTCCGTCTTGGCCTTTGTCATCGCAATTCTCCAGGCGCTACAGCAGTACCTCGCCACGGCGACCGGTTTCTCATCATGCAGTGAAGCTGTCATAGGGAAATGGGCACAATTTGCTCGGCGCCGGATGATCTGGTCCGAGTTCCGTTTCGAAGTCCAATTTGAGGCTCCAGTCATCTTCGTCGCCAAGCCCAGCAACACTCGGGGACCACTTGGAGATGATGCTCTAGCCAAGGACGAAAGCAAAAAGATCATTCGCCTCGATGGCGGTAACGACAACTTCAAATACACGGATACCGTCAAGGAATTCGACAACGAGTACAAGCAGAGCACGCAACGAATCATTCACACGGCTGATAACGAGAAAGCTACCTGGTACGGATTGCTCATGGCTATCGTAAGAATGGAGAAGGAATCTCGCGAGTGGCAAGACAAAAAGTCAGCTGAGTGGGTTAAGGCGGCTGGTCCGCGACCACCAATCGACACAGAAGAGCCTCATGCTCATCACTCGCTAGTCGTCTGCATGCAGAGAAAGAGACGTACATGGGATAGTATGCCCAAGGACTTTGCCAAGCCTTATGCCACAACCACGATATCGCATCTTGTTGAGATTGCGGGAATGTTGGGTATTCACTGGAGAAAGTTTGATCTCAATACCGACCAGTATCGCGGCCAAGGTAACGGTTTTGTGTTGTATGGCTCATACACAGACGGTCTTGGTATCACTTTCAACTTTCAGAAGCAAGGTCCGACCTGGTTCGAGAAGAATCGTGTCATCCCCAACTACAACGTCAAGCAGCTTTGCTTTGGTATGGCTCCAACGATCTTCAACCAGGAGAAGAAGGTCTATGCCGACGAGGCCAAGGGAGCTGAGAGTCTTCAATTGGGAAGTTTGGCTGAGATTGCGAAGACGCTCGTGGTTCTGGGATGTGATATCAACACAGTGAACTACTTCCGGAAGCCTGACCAAGCACGCCACACTCACCTGTTTGCGGGTAAGTTGCCCTTTATTGGGTTGACCGAAGGGTAAATTGACCTCGAGTAGTCCCATTCGAAATCCTTGGCATGGTCGGAGAAATGCTTCATATCAAGGGCACCGTCTTCCGTATGCTTCCAAACCCGACGGTCTTTTACTGGGATCCCAGCTCCTTTTCTCTCTCAGCACTAATGACGGAATACATCAACTGTTTAAGACGTCTCCACGAGAAGAACATGAAGGATAGCGAGCAAGTAAGCAAAATCATAAAGTGGGCAGAAGCAGACGAAAGGTTCCCGCTCCTTCGAACTGAGGGATCGACACTAGATGTTTTCGGCGAAGAGGTCAATGGTGCAAACCTGGTCAATCACCTCAACAATCTCCGATCTGGAGTCGAATTGTGTGACGAGTACTTTGGTAGGATGAAGAAACCGGGATTGTCCATGATCAAGAAAGTTGTGCGTATGCATATCCAAGAGGTCATGGGTATTCTACACGAGAAGAATGAAGCCGACGATAGCATAAAGGGCGATGTCGATGATGAGGCTTTTGACGATGCACAGATCACCGTTCACGACATCGATTCGGCACCAGGTGAAGACAAAGAGACTCTTCTGATTCAAATGTATTTTGACCGCGTTCGACAAAACGTCGTCCGGAATCTCAGCAAACAGGGACTGCTAAGCAAGCGCATGAAGGCAAGACAAGATTCTTTTGTCTCAGAAGATGACATGAGTGCAACTCGCCCCAAGCATGGAGGAAGATTCGGGGACAAAGAGCTCAACGAGGCTTGGTGCGTACTTATTTTCCGCATGCTATGCTGGCTACAATTGCACGATTTCCACAAAATGGATCTTCACATCAGCAAAAGCGATGCATACGCGAGTCGCATCCCAGTTTATATTGTATGATAGTGGCAAAATAGGATTGTAATTGAACGGACACTTTGTATTACAGCGTATAGATACCTCATGCAATGACCAGGATACATTTGCCTCCTTGTATGTAGAACCGGTTATTGAAGTAATCACTGATACTTACCTGGTTACGAGCGCCATCAACAGTGTGTACAATGTACTTTGGTCACTGGTGCACCGGTAGTTTCGGCAGAGTAGAGCATCATGAATGGATCTCGGAGGTCCACTATGTCAAGGGCAATTCGCATTTACTATTGGACCTTGAGACAATCTCAACAGACGTCCGTGCTGGCTACACCTCTGTCTTTTGGGATGTGGATCATGCCTGGAAAACGAGACCTCGGTGTCTTGCAGATCTATCTACAGTTCCTTTGGCCATCTTGGCCATCAGATCAACAACTTCCATGAAGACCGACCTAGAGTCAATTTGCTGCAGGTGTGAATAGTACCGGAACTACCAAGGCCGGTGATGATTGAAAGGAAGTTGATATCTTGAGTAGAAGTGGCCGGGCAGACATTTGAGATGTTGATGCTGCAGTCAGCACAAACCATTCCTACCGCTACGAACGACACTCTGAGCTCTCGTACGGAGCAGTGTTCGCCAATAACATAACCCTTCTGCTAGAACTTGAACATAAATCGCGCATTCATTTAGTTCTAAGTGATGGGGCCAATTTCGGCAATGGTTTCACATAGAACAATCGTACGATAGAGAAACTATGGCAATCGTTTCGGCTCATACTCTGTTTTCCCGGGCCTTGTGCACTGTTCTTAACAATTACTATCTACTTTTGCAGGTCCGATATGTACGGATAGTGCGGCTAGGCTCTGAACTAACCTCTGGACCCCTGAATTTATTGAACCTCTCACCTTAATGCAGTATTGAGATTTACCTCTGTCACCTATTCATTTATTAGTGCATTGCCCTAGTGGTTGCTTGGATTGCATTTAAGCCAAACCACGAGTCAAGAGACGGCTAGATACTGCTTTGTCCGCCATCCATGATAGATAATCAACCTGCCTCAGCTGTAATGCAAGCTTCTTACTGAAGAATCTCAACAGAATGGTTGCCTCGATTAGAGTTCAGAGGGACCTCATGCTGGACCACTTGCGATACTACGACGCGTATTGCACTGTCGATCTATGGAGACGTTTACGAGTCATCATCTCAAACCAAGAAATGTCGGTAAATACGTCTGTCTATTAGATAGAAGCCAGTGCTGTATCAATACGAAACTGGAACAAAACTGGATCACATAATCCACATAATAAAGTTGAGTTGGAGTCATTTCAAAGACAAACATGTCAATGGCAAACTCATTGGAACGTGAGGGACAAGAGCCAGACATCCAGGTCATGTCTCCATATAACGTGGGTCTACTTACATGGTTGAAAACTCGTATGTTTTCCATTTAGCAATACGATATGTGTGACCGCTCCCCACGCAGAATAGTATCAGAAGCACTACCTATAAAAGCCCAGCCGTATCTACTGACAAGTTCCGTTTATAATTTACCATTAACTCAACAGTACTCTATAACCTACACTCATCCACTCTCCAAATTCTATCAGCTCACATTTAAGTCGCCTTTTCAAGGTAGGTTCATGAAGAATAGATATCACCAAGCCGAGATTAGTACTAACAGCACAACCAGACTCAACACACATATACAATGAAGCTGTCAGCTGTCAGTCTTTTCTTTGGTCTCTTCGCCATGGCCAACGCAAAATGCTACAACTGCTTCTATGCAAGCGGTTCGCCTCCTTGCGGCGCATGCCCCAAGGTTATCAACGGTGGATGCGGTGGCTGCATTGGCGGTTGTCCCGCTGCGGAGGGTGGAACTTCAGCTGTTCAAGAGGTGCCCTGTTAGATAAGCCTAGTGGTAAGTTAAGTTTAAGGAGAACTTTTCCATCAATTTTGAGACAGAAAGTTCGATAAATAAAAGACGGTGCGGACCTGTTCAAGGATAAAATGTGCCCGGTGATATATTGTTGAGTCATCCCCACATTAATATTCTAGCCACATTTCGGCTTTACGAAACAGAGGAAAGAAGTCAAACCTACAGTCAGTGGCGTAAGTGTCTCCCTTCATCCCGCAGCGATGTGATGGCTCGAGTGCCTGCAAAGTGTCCTTGGACGATGGGTTACGGCTATGCCATAAGACTAAAGTTCCTTGTGCGGCAACCTCACATTAGTGAACTATACCTATGTAGGAAGTGCGATACGCACCTTTACTTCGATGATGAACTCGCACTTGTCAAAGAACCGGCTGTTTGCCGGTGGAAACGTGCTGAACATCTGAATGTTACCAACAAATGCCTGTTACAAGTTTTTCAAGGAGGTATTTAACTGAGTAATAAACGAAGTTCTCTGTACACTGCTTCAAGCCCTCAGCCACAAGCCTCAACTACAAACAACGCACAAGCTCTGACCATCCGACAAAGATTATCACTACATCTGTGCATCTTGATCTTCACAAACCTTCAATTCAACGTTACAACATGGCGCAGCGACCCTTCAGTCTTTCCAACCCGGACCTTCTCCACGAAGCATCATACGTCCACGGAGAATGGATTCAAGCAGCGTCTGGCAAAACCTTTGTCATCACTGATCCCGGTAGCGGTGTTGCTTGGGCTACTTGTCCTGAAAATGCCGCTGAAGGCGTCAACAACGCAGTCCAGTCTTCTTACAAGGGCTTTCTTGAGTACAAAGGGCACACTGCGCGTAAAAGAGCCCAGCACTAGAATGGCATCGCCTGATTGGCGAGTATAAAGAAGACCTTGCAAAGCTTGTTACCTACGAGACTGGAAAGCCCCTTGCCGAATCACGTGGAGAAATCGACTATTCTCTAGGCTTCGCTTGGTGGTTTGCTGGCGAGGCTGAACGAATCCAAGGCACAATTGGGGCGTCCAGCAATGCAGAAAGAAGAGTGCTTACAATCAAGCAACCTATAGGCGTGACTGTTGCTCTCGTCCCATGGAACTTCCCTATTGCCATGATTATGAGAAAGGCCAGCGCAGCCTTTGCTGCCGGCTGCTCTATGGTTGTCAAACCGTCACCCGAAACGCCTCTGTCTTGCTTGGCCCTAGCAGATCTAGCCACCAGAGCTGGATTCCCAGCAGGGACATTCAACGTCCTCACTACCTCTTAGGAAAATACCCCTGGTCTTTCCGAGGCTTTATGCACTCATCCTTTAGTCGCCAAAGTGACCTTTACCGGCAGCACTAGGGTGGGTAAAATTGTTGCTGGTCTTTGTGCTCAGGGTCTTAAAAAGTGCACACTGGAGCTTGGTGGAAACTGCCCTGTTATTGTCTTTGATGATGCTGATATCGACCAAGCCATCGACCAGGTCATGGCGTCGAAGTGGAGGAATGCGGGCCAAGCATGTATTACGGCAAACCGAGTTTATATTCAGGCCGGCATCTACGAGAAATTTGCCACGGCCTTCTCCGGGAAGACCAGTAAGTTCAAGACAGGTCACGGCGCTGATCCCGCCAACAACTTCGGAGCCGTCACTACACTTGTCGGTCTTCACAAGGCTGAATCTCAGGTCAAGAATGCTCTTGAAAACGGGGCTAAGCTCAGAACTGGATCAGGAAAACCTCTCGTGTTGTCTTCCTCGAGAGAGAGCAGTCAGTTCATGGAGCCAGTTGTTCTTACTGGAATGACACATGACATGCAGATGACCAAAGAAGAAACATTTGGTACAGTTTGCGGCCTCTTCAAGTTCGAAACAGAGGAGCAGGTTGTCAAGTGGGCCAACGACACCAGCTTGGGTCTTGCAAGCTATGTGTTTACTAAGAACTCGGACCGTCTGTGGAGGTTGTTTGAGAATCTAGAAGCAGGAATGATTGGATTAGTAAGTAAAAGCAATCTTATTCAATGTTCATGTCCCTGAGAAACTGACATACTCTAGAATACAGGAAATGGCTCTGCTGCGGAGAGTCCCTTTGGAGGTATTTAGCAGTCCGGTTACGGGAAGGAAAGTGACAAAGATGTTGCTGTGGCAGAATACCTTGTCGAGAAAACTGGGACTTTGACAGTTATGTGATAATTTTGACAGATAACGAAGAATGGCATGATTAGTTGGATACGGATGCTGGGTTTAGTCTTTCAAACCTAGTTGGACGCGAATGAAGTTGCCAGGGAATATATCGTACCCAATTGTATGGAGATCTGGTTAATACTCCAGAAGTTAACATCTGTTCCTCGCGATATGGCACAGGATGACATTGTCGCGGTGTGGTATTTAAGGGAGTCGCATTGCAAGAAGTTTAGACTTTGTTTTTCTGTAAGGTTTCCCATACATTACGCAAGTCATCTAACAATGCACATCAAACAAATATTCAAGCTCTAAACATACTTATATATGGCCATTGTCTTCGGACAGATGGCATGGTCTTAGACCTGCAACCTAAGATTTCTAATTGAGAAACTCACTTCCAGCAAAGTCTCCCAAACCTGTAACTTCCTCCAAACAGTGAGCAATCACATGTAGAGCTTTGACCAAATCCTCCTCTGTAATTGTCAAAGGTGGGCTAAATCTCAAACGATCCGCACCAATACCGACAAGGACACCGTGATGAGCAGCGAGAGCCTGGACTCTTCGAGGGGTCACGCCCGGAACACTTTGATCAAGAACCAAAGATTGAAAAAGCGCAATTCCCCGCAGCTCTTTTACATGCGGTGGGTTGAGCTCCTTCATCGTTTTCTCCAGGAGACGACCAAGACGTTCAGAACGCTCTGAGATCTTCTCATCTTCCAGAACATCGAGTGTAGCTAGAGCAGCAGCCAGGGCAATAGGAGAAGCTCCAAACGTTGAAAGAACTTCGTTTTTGTTTAACAGATCCATGACATGCTTCTTGCCCATAATGACAGACATGGGATAGTATCCTGTCGTAGATTAGTCAACCATGATAATACTGAGTAAACGGAACGTGACTAACCTCCGGTAATGCCCTTGGCCATGGTCACCATATCAGGCTCAAGTTCTGGTTCGTGGTGAAAGGATAGGTCTTTTCCAGTTCGTCCATAGCCAGCCTGGATCTCATCACAAATCAATAGGACATTATGCTTTCTGCATAAGTCTTGTGAGGCTTTCAAGTAGCCCTTGGGAGGAACAACGGTTCTGATAGAACAGTTAGTCATCGGGCACTGGAATTGACAGTTTGTTTGGTACTGACCCTGCCCAGCCTTGGACTGGCTCAACGAAAAGTGCAGCAAGTCTATCGCCGTCCTGCTCAAAGACTTCTCTCAAAGCATCTATGTCTCCAAAAGGGACAAGCTTACCACTTGTAGGAGCGTATGGTCCAATATTTGGAAGATGTTGTCCGAAATCTGCGTTCAACGGGTTTTAGCAAACGGTGTTACAATTTACGATAGGTAGAACAAACGTTTCTGAGAAATTGTGGCCATTGGCATGGTAGATAGTGTCAGGCCATGATAACATTGGTCAACCGTGAGAATGTGAGCCTGATCCTGCGGTATTCCTTTCTTGAGATAAGCCCATTTGCGAGCGATTTTGACGGCCGATTCGACTGCTTCAGATCCACTCAACATAGTCGCAATTGAATCAAAACCGAACTTCTACGCCGGGATTAGCATCTGTCATCTTATCAAAGCGTAGCCGGTCTGTCTTCACTTACTTTAGTGAGCCGCTCTGCGAATTCCACGTACAATGGGCTAATGTAAGCTGTTCCGCATAGTGGCAACTTGTAGACTTGGTCCGCAGCTGCTTTAGCGATCTTGGGATGAGAATAGCCAAAGTTCATGACGGCAAATTGGCTAATGAAATCGATATATTTTTTTCCATCTACGTCGGTGATGGTATGGTCCTTGGCTGATTCAACGGCAACTGGCAGGGTTGGGAACCCTCCCCTGATGTGCTTGGACCAAGTCTCTACATGGCGCGCAGTTTTCTCAGACAGCTTGGGTGTGCTGCTGAGTTTGCTGGTAGATGCCTGAGGGCTGGTTGTAGATGGAGCCATGGTGCAACTCGTCTTGGCTCGACTTGAGCAATTGTATCGAGCTGCCTATGATTATTGTTAAGACATCCTAAGTCTTATGAGAGCTATTTATTCATGGCCACTGACGAGCTGGAGCTATCTGTTACCATGAATACAGCAATGATTACGGCTCGCATTTCCAAGTTGGGAAAGGCGATAATCTACGTACCCGAGACCCGAAGTGACTCAAAACTTTGCCTGAACACCTTCTTAGGGTTATCAGCTATTATGCAAGATCTTTACCGTGATAAGAACAGGCAGTGGAACCGGTTCGCAGACCGGAACAGCAGCCGGGAACGACCCCGTCCCCTTCTACTCGTCTCGTTGATAGGCTTGCAAAATTGTGGGGAGTTTGCAACATTATGCCCATTTTAGGATGCGACACGCACTTCCATTTTGGGCTTAAGCTGTTTTACCGTACTTCACCTAGAGCTGATCTGCCATGCAGTTTGGGAGCGCCCTGTTAGCCATTGGAAACAGGCCCATGGATGAGGAATTTGATAAGCAAGGAACGAATATGAGTCTGATGGGCAAGTATCTTCTTCGTCCATTCTCTTTCAATAATAATTGCCCCATGAAGAAGATGTACCTCAGTGGCCAACTTAAAGCCGGCGCTAAACTACTGTCGTCACAAGTGCAAGATATCTTTGCCGGGTTAAATTCCATGTCAAAGCGCTATTTGTTAGATTATAAAATGCATTGCTTGAGCGTCCTTTATTCGGATGTTCATATCGTCATCCATCCAGGGGAGATCCCAAGGCCCTTTGGGCACCAGGTCATGATATTCCCCATCACTCATACTCCAAATGTCTTCTGTCAAAGACATCATAAGCTCCCTAGAACGATCTGGATATATGGCTACCATCTCAGCGTGTTTTTGGCGCACCCACTCACGGTCTGGAGGTACAATGGCCTCTCGCGCAGCCATGTAGAATGGGATTGGCAGTGAGGAGTCTGGCCCGCAACCCGGAGGAAGTCTACCAATAAGAGAGAAAAGATGCTTTCGGTAAAGTTGAACTCGACTTGACGCTGTGGGATCCATAAATACTCGCCGGGCAAGGAGAAGGTGCGCCATCCAGTAAAAGCATGCATTGAGGGTACTTAGATTGTCATCTTGCGAGGCCGTCCCATGGCTAGACAGGGGGATGTTTGATCGAGCAGCTGTATTCAGCGGCATTGGGTACTTTCGTGATCCCCAGTCTCGCATGGTCGTTTCGAGTTGATAAGCTTCAGCGAGCCGTACGTCGTTTCCCAACTCAACGTCGTTTGCCAATATCGATATCTTTGCCAAAAACGAAAGTACAGGCTGAGGGCAGCCAGTAAGCTCGCGAAATGATGGCCCATATAGATCAGCTTCCTCATGCTGCTGATACAAGATAAAAGATTCGGGTGCGAGGGGCTTTCGGCGCCGCAGGAGAGACATGATGACGTCAATCATGGCAAATCGCTGCACCAAGAAGCGAGAATAGAATCCTCCAGGCATCTTGTCGATGTATCGTAGTTCAACCACCAGCTTGAACGCATTACGAAGATGTGTATCCGTCGTGAGGCTACCAGTCATAACCTCCGAAGCGATGTGTATGAGATATGCTGCAAGAGTAACTTCCCTCAGAGATAGGACTGAAAAGGCATGATTCTCTATGGATAAAGACGACTCTTCCGTATTATTGAAGATTCGGAGAAATCGTTCCATACTCCGCAGCGATCTCAAAGCTTGTGACCGACGCTCTTCCATAACTCTCAGGTCACCTCTGCAATAGTTGTACATATTTGCGGCCGACACATACAAGAATGTATGTAAAAGTAGTGGATATGAGATAGAGACTCTGCAAAGCTCACGAAACGGATTTCCAGGGCTATCAAGAGCTGGAATCCGAGGAGAAGCATCGGTCATAACTGACAAAGAATGATGTTAGGTTGAGTAGGTAGACGATGGAGTTTCAAGAAGCTTACAGTAGTTGAACGCGATTTCCTCAGTGCAAGTGGGAATGCTTGATGTTAGTGGTCCTAAGCTGTGCTGAAAGGTCTTGGTGATGCCAAATACGGGATTGGTACTAGACTTTGATCTATCGACCTCATGTTCGCTTTCAAACGAAGCGTCGCCGTCACTTAGGACAGAGTCCAACTGGACACTTGTCGGGTCCAGCACCAATTCCTCACTTATGCTGTTGCCTGTAGCTGGTATATGATCATTGCATTGAGCGGACAATGTTGTGAGGTCCTGATCCATCACAAATGCGTTGAACCAGTTGCTGTCAAACTGCACATTTGACAGATCGTTGAAATATAAGCTCATGTCGCTATTGTCTTGATTCAAACCCTCGAATTCCTGGAGTAAAAGCATTGGCTGGTGTGTAGTGGCAGGGCCAATGGAGGACATGGACGCGTGCGAAGTGTCCAAAATTGGTACGCATCTAGACCGGACCCCATCTCGAAGGTCACTCTCCCCCGACCGTGGCTGGCTGTCGTTATCGTGAGGGGCCGTGTCCGAGTTTAGGATTTGACCTTGGTCGAGAGTCTGGGTTTCGGTTTGGCATTGGCTAAAGACCTGGCCGGTATCGCTTTGCTCTGCATCATGCATTCGGGCGCGTATACGCTGTTGTCGACCCCGATTTTGGGCCGTCCTTCGCCTCTCGTCTCGATTAACCCTCTTGGCACCTCGATTGAACGAAACATCAGGAACAACAAATACGTCGCTGACGGGCGCCCAACGAAATTCGTTTGTGTAGTCGCAAGTGCGGCCTGACTTTTGGCAGAGCCTGCAGACAGGTCGCTTCTCGTCGCATTTTCTATGCCGTTTCCTGCAAGTCAGGCAACCTAGTGAACCGATTAGCCAGGTAACGACATGTGCATTGAGACAAAACAAGGGATAGTTGTCTTAAATGATAGGTCATATAACTAAGAATGAGTTAAGATAAAGGTAAAAGAAAAACAGAAATGTGTATATATATGCTTGTTTTAAAACGCACCTTGTCGTGAACGAATTTCAGGTCGTTGCATGTTAAGACTGCTCTGTAAACAAATGGACTGAGTGGAATTGAAGTCACGCATGAGTGAAGGAAGTTGCGGGGTAGAGAAAGTTCCAGGACCCGGGATTCCCAAAAGAGCATAGTCAATGCGGCTCATGTAAATATTACATTTCGTAGTGGCTGCACTGTCTAAAAGTTATAGTGGATATTGGCGCGAATATGGTCACTGTATTACAACATATGGCAGACCTCAGCGTCATGCAATAACCGATGGTATGGCTATTGATATAATAGCAGCAACAGCTTATAAGTCTGCGTTGGTAAGAGCCATAGAACAATAACTGACCAGTAAACAACCAGAGTCTATCTACTGATAACACATTGAAGCCATGAAAATGATAAGCCATGCTGAGCTGCTAGTTTGCATATCAATCTTTACCAATTTTAATATATCCTATAGCTAGACCAATTCAGTTCAGTCTTCACAATAACAGTAGAGTCTTTGCTCTAGTATTATCTTTTAAACACAGTCTGCTGTGTGTTCACGTGCATCAGTGTTGCCTCGGCAGTTGGCTCAATGTTGCACTACTACCTTGCATACCAACAGCTTAGGCTGCTAATCCGGGATTGAATCTACTCACTAGTCGCGCCTTATACCAAGTTTTCGTATTAATTTTAAACTTAGTTTTGTCCACTAGTGGTTGCTTCCGAGCTCACAGACTTTCTGCCGCATAGAAATGCTGTTGTGCTCGAGCCTCGGCTAGCTTCCGTGTCGCAAGCTAGACCTAATTCTGAAAAGCGAACCATATGGTAGCTTCCAATAATTTTCGGTTTGCCTGCTTTGCGCATATTACTTTCCACTGCGTCATCATGAGAAGCCATGATCTGATTCCAGTGGCGTCGCTGTTTATATGCTGCGTGATTCCTTCTTGGGTGCAGGGAGGTGATGATTGCTTTGACCTCTCAACTTTTACCCTGATATCCATCCCGCAATATAAAAGGCCATTCATTTCCTACAAATTTCCACTCTGACCTTTTTGTCCATTATAGAAGTTACAGTCTGCATTGAAGACTAAATCGGTCAACATGGATGCCAAACAATACAGCAGACCCTCGCCGGCACAAAAGCCACAGCGGCCCACCAAACTGGTGTTAGCACTACGAGCACTTGTCCTTGGAGTCACGATCGCTGGGATCGTCGTCTCGTCTATTCCTGCTCCGAACAACTTTATTGCAATTGGCATACTGGGGCCAGCTGTAAGTGAGCGTGTCATGTCTACAACCTGACCTTTCATGTATTAACGAATTAGTTTGTAACGACTTTCTGCTGGTCGGCTATAGAAATTCTTTACCCTTTGGTCAGAATCTTCCCGCCAGCCTATGTATCATTCCGCATTCTTATCGACTGCTTCATCGTCATCGGCTCGATAATCTGTCTGATATGCTTTGGTCTATTCCGGGATTGGTGGCCAGGTGGTAGTGCCCTCAGTTCAGAAGACGCGCCTTTGGCTCGAGAGATACTATTTCAAGCAGCTCTGGGACTCGCCTGCGCCTCAACGTAAGTTATGCATCAATACATCAGAAGATAAGTTGCTCACTCTCTACTTAGAGTTCTCGAGATTGTAATCTGCATCGCTCAACTTTTAGAAAAATAGTGGGTGGCCAAGGATTGGCCGGATAGAATCATGTTAGCTGTAGATATATAGGTAGTAATTATGCTAGAATAATTTATATAATACTCCTGAACCCCAACCTTGTGTTTTTTCCTCTTTATCCCGATTATAAGAATCCTAAGTTTAGCTGTACTTAAACTGAGTTTATGATGAGCTTATGATGAACTTTAATAAAGTTCAATGCTCAGTAGGTGTCTGCCTGGCCGATAATAAATAGGACATATACAGAAGGATGAGGTTCTATATTAAGAGCATGTTAGGATAAATTTCCACAGCTTTGTTAAAACAGATACCACTTTTTGTATTAACCCCATAACCCCAGTCTCTGGTGAGTCGTTGTCCACTTTCCACCACCACCAATCGTCTTCCAGGATATAGTTGGATGAAAACCTCCTGAATAGCATCATGACGTGTACTAGGCGAAGGTGGTGCAAAGCTCCTGGTCCGGTCCACTCTGCGTATTTGCGTCTGTTCACACATTTCGAGGATGGTTGATCCAGCGGTAACTTTCCATGCGTCGCGCCATCCCAGCCAAGCTCCCGGGCTTCTTTCTCAATGTCGACGGCGTGATCGGTAAGAGGTGGGCTCGTTGTTCCTCTCCAGGCCCCCTCTTCCCGCTTTTCTAGATTCATAATAAATCTTATCGCTGACTTGAGGTTGGTTCTCACACTGCAGAGAGAGCTGTCGGATATGTTGTGCTCCGCGAAATCCTGTCTGTTGCAATGCAGGCTGTGGAATGATATAAGCCTACTGAGACCTTCTGTAGACCCAGTATATACTAGAGATACAGGAAGATTATCAATCTCCTCAACTGTAAAACGTTCTCTTCTTGACACCTTCGTTTGATGGATGACCATGAAGAGGGACTTGAACAGAGGGCGGATGATGTGGGTTCTGTTCAACGTCATATACAGATCCTCCGGCGGCTGTCCCGATATTGTAGGGAACGGCAGAATAGATATTCTCTGAAGCTTCTCAGATGTGGCGCCTCTGAAGATAGCGGAAGAGAAGCTTTGAACGAGCTTCTGATGGAATTCCAAGATATCGGCGAGCGTTGGTTCTGTGTCTCTAGTATGATGTCTAAACGTGATGGATTTAGCAATGTAGCGACCATGCTCTATATCAGACTCATATGGCTTGAACCAATGACGGTAAAGCCAGGGGTCGAGAGAGTTCAAGACGCCGCCAGCAGCTCTATCTGATTCTATCCTGTCTGGGTAACAGAGATACATCGCGACAGACTTGTTATGACAGTCAATGAAATGTTGAACACCATAGTAGTCAAGGCACCACTCCACGCTATCTGGACGGGCTGGAAATATACAGTACAAAGGTTCCCGAGCAAAGCGTGCGCAAGTAATCTCCCGGCGCTCTTTTTCCTTGAGCGCACGCAGCTGATGGAGGATCTGGTCCCTGTCTGTGAAGGGTCCTAGTAACTCTAGCGCAGGATCTGCTGCGACGACACGACCATATTCCTTGGCAACCGTGGCCATCAAACGTCGACGGGTTCTGTGAATGATATGATCTGCTTTTTGTGAATGGTGAGTATTGGGTTCAGAAGACATGGCGATGTCGTGATGTCGTGATGTCGACAGGTGAAAATTGAATTGTAGAAGAAAATGAAAACGGAAGCAAGGGGCCAAGACACATTTATAACTAGAAAGCCGAAAGCTAAATCGCGATTTGCTTCCAGATTGAAGCTGCCTGAGAACTCTAATACTGAAGAGAGTTTACTCTTATTTCTGGTTCAGTCATACAGAACAATGGGCAAGCGAGAGTCTAATTTACTCAAATCAAACACGTGTCCAAACTGGACATGCGTATTGCTTGGTTGATCTTCAGTGAAGTCTTGTGGCACCTCGACGAGACATATCAAACCAACTCACTTAAGCAAGTGTTAACTTCAAAATTAACTCCATCATGGAATGGGGCATTATTGACCAAACTACAAAACACATTTCCCAATACGGGAAAGGCACATCCTGTTATTCCGTTCTCGATGGTTAGTGGTACCTTGACTAGAACATACCAAAAGCGTGTAGCAACTGAAAGGAAAGCTATAGGACTTGAAGAACATTTTCCAAAGCCCCCTTCCCATCCTCCTTACATTTGCTAATCTCCTCCTCAAGTGCCGGCCGGAGCTTCTGCTGCACTTTCTTCCAGACATTGCCCCCCTTATCTGCAGCAAGTCGATCGAGAGTCCCTGATTTGCGCTGTCAGTATGGTCCGCCGCTCTGGCAGTGTCGCTGATGTGGTGTCTCGAGTACGCTGTTGCTTTTCCTCAGACCTCAACGGGGAGATGTGTTTATTGTTACGGCAGCCATCGAGGTCAATCCCCAAAGCGTAGGACCTACGGCTTGTAGGAGCCATGCTGTCGTAAGTCCTTTCCATGGACTTGGTACGTGCCTCAACTTTCTGCTTCCCCCCAATCGGTGCATCGTATGTGTCAGTAGTGGATTTTAGCTCAGCCCGGGGCATGGTAACAAACGTCGCAGATCCTCGCACAGATGCGTGGGGTCTACGTCGCTACCATTTATGTCTCCCACCGCAGGTTTCAGACTAAAGCAACTTTCAGGAAGACTCTTGAGTAAGGATGAAATTGGTGATCTCATAGTCTTGTAGAGCTGAGCCTCTGACAAGGGTTTGAGAGGGTTTCTCATAGTTCGATGATGTCGTATAAGGGAAAATGACTTGAGATTACCCATAGCCGGTATCTGCGCGATTAGCTATTCCGTTTTGTCCCATTTGGCTTTGTCCAGTTAATCTGAGTGATCGTCATGGTTGAGGTACAAGGTAAAAGACTGTGTCAGGGTGAGAGCTTGCTGATTGTGACATGTTATGAAGCGATCCAGCGATTGGCCAAAGAACAATACCAAGTCGCGATAGAGTATTGGCAGGGAAGTATCTCGCCACAGTTGATTAACCAACAAACAAGAGATAACGGCAGCCCTGGAGTCATTGCCAGCATTATTGATCACCTTGCGGAGGACTTCGGTGGGGAGAGCGTCAATTTTCACAGTCATGGGAAACGCAAAGAGCATGCGCACGGATGTGGATGGAAGCGAGGGTTGGGATAAAAGGATAAGTGGGAAGTTCAAAGTCCGTTCAAGCTGGGGCCAGTAAGCATCTTAAATAGACATCTTGCGCCACCTTGGCACTGCGGGTAACAGGGGAAAGGTTTGTTTACTCAACTAACATACCCTCGGAGCCCTCCACGGCTTTGGCTTACACCAAAATTTGCTGGCTCTGCCTGAGGGTTCATTATTGCCGATTCTCGAACTTGCTCGAGATTTTGTGGAGGATCAAAAGGAAGACAAGCCGGCTGAAGAGCCGTATATCGTGCGCGCTGCCAAGTCGAGTGACGGGAACGAAAGCTCTATTGCAGAAAACGAACACTGCCAGACAATGGTTTCGAGGGCTGCAGACAAATCTGGATGGATTGACACCCTGTCCCGATGGCAGCTGCTGCAACAGGATGTGACAATGCGGCTACGGAGAAGAAGTCTGTGGCTCCAAGGTCTGCGTTTCTAATTGCGATGCGACGGCCACAAACCTCAACGTCACATATGCTGGTTACAACTTGGATACGCCTAAAGATGTGCTATTTGCAAACTACTCGGATGCATGTACTCTAGGCCAAGAGACCATCTATGGCCCGTACTGTAAGTATCCCTCAGTTTCTGGTTAGAATAAGTACTAATTGAAATGCATATGTGGCTGGAGAGCTGATCCATTTGGACATTGCGGATGGCGAAGCCGGAGTGCCTCTGCATATGGAGGTCCAGTTCATCGACTATAATACCTGTGAGCCAGTGAAGGGAATATACGTGGACACCTGGCACTGCAACTCGACCGGCATCTACTCTGGTGTTGTTGACAAAGTGATCAGTAAGGCATCTGATCGTGATACTACCTTCTTTAGGGGCATCTAGCTTACTGATGAACTCGGCGTCGTCTCCTTCGATACCAACTTTCCTGGCCACTATCCCCTTCGGGCCACGCATGTGCATATCCTCGTTCACCAAAATGCGAAGCTTCTTCCGAACAATACTCTACAACTTAACTCGGGAAACATTTCTCTTGTCGGCCAGATCTTCTTCGACCAGGACCTAATCAACCTTATCGATATCGTTGACCCTTATTCCTCCAATACCAACAAGATGGTTAAGAACGTGGAAGACGGAGTTCTTCAAGCCGAGGCCGATAGCATGGATCCAGTCGCACGTTACACATTCGTTGGAGACACCGTAAGCGAGGGACTCATGGCATGGACAGTTTTCGGAATCGACAGAGACGCCAACTACAACGATGTTGTGCAAGCAGCCAGTTATTATGGCGAAGACGGCGGTGAAGCCAACGCAGAGTATGACTTTACCAAACTTGGGGCCCTTGAGCAAGTCCCGTCGTCGTTCTCGGGTCCGACTACCTTCACAACTACAGTGGGCATCTGGTGTCATGTTGTTTCTCCCCTGCGCCAGAACTAATTGCATAAAGGCAGATGCATCCAACTGCTGATTACATTCATGGCCATTCTCTGGGGTCCGACCATGTCTTCATTCACTTGAGGTTTGGTATTTACTTAGACTAGTATTCAATATTCCACAGAACTATAGGCATATAACAAGTAAACGCCTGTCCCATATAACCTGTAGCCCCCATAAAAGTCCTGGGCGTGCTGTCTCTATACTGATATGTTTATGAGACAGGTTGTTCACCCTAAGTGGTCTGGGAATACACAGCCAAAAACTTGCTCCAAGCGCCACGGTCACAACAAAGCGAAGTCTTCCAACATATCCTCCACGCTAACTAAGCAACGAGAGCTCGAGATAGATGCCGTGGAATTGGTTCCCAGTTCTCCGTGCACTGCAAAGACTGCCATGCTTTGCGCACTTATCCATGCGCTTACCACACAGCAGTTCCTCATTATGGCACAAACCTCAATGAGCCAGCAACGTGATAAGGTGTTACTCGGCGCAATTGTGGATCAGATCCCAAGGGGTTGCACTTCTCCAATGCGTCGACCAAAGCGCCTGGCATCATTCTCTTAGCAAGCACCTACTATGCTACTGCGAAACATCATAGTATTTTTGCTGATCTGGCTTTCAATACAAATGAATGACGATGCCCAAAGTGCTGGAAATTGGGGGCCTCAGATGGTAACATCGCTTTGCTTCACTACATCATTGATCTTTGCAGTCACGACGTACTTTATTCACTGGGTTGTTACTGCTGAGTTACTGGCTTAACTATGATGATCCATATTCAAAGACGTCATTCTATGATATGAATAGTTAAGCCTCACTTTCAACCTCGCGCTCCTCAATGCCGTCGTCCTCCATCTTCAAGGTGTAAGCCCTGCCATATGCATTCTGAGGGTCACGCTTCTCGAAGCCATCATCCTTCATCTTCAGAGTATAGGCTTTTCCATACGTGTTCCTCTGAGGCTCACGCTTATCAAGATCGTCTTCCAAGATGTATTTAACGCCGTAGCCAGGAAGTGTGGGATTTGCCTCTCGCTTGTCGAGGTCATCCTCCAAGATGTACTTGTTGCCGTAAGCAGGGGGTGAAACAGGACTCGCCTCTCTATCAGTAATTGCATTGCCTAAATCGAAGGTTAACTTGTATTGCTTGCCAACCTTCAGACGACGTACCGGGAAGAGGGCTTGCAAGTGCAAAGCTGCATAGTGCAGCGGTGCTGAGGATATGAGATAACTTCATTGTGGCTCGGTTTGCTGTAGGGAATCGATATATTGTGAGACTTGATTCTTCTTCAGCTGGATCTTCTGACGGACGATTTCAGTATTAAATACCATACTCTGTCGTCTGCTCTTTCACACTACTCGTATATTTGTCCAAATCGGTCACTACTTGGAACGGAAGGTCGTTCTGTCGCGGGGTAGATAAGGTTCGATATCCAACGAGATGCATCCATTGGTGTGCATCAACAGAAGTTCTCGTAACGATGCGTCACTGCATATCTCTTTTTGGTGTAGGATGGTGATGCCAGAGTCCAAAGTCATCGCGTCAAGAGAAGCCGTCTTACCGGAACTCGGCATCTGTCTTCAAAAGTACCCACTTTGATATCTTCTTGGGAAACCCGAGATCTGTCTCGGATTGCTGTGCCGGATTGATCGGCATCCTGCACCAAAAGTACCTATGTTGTTCTGCTTGGGGAAGGTGGTTTAGTTTTGGCCCCCAGATTTGATGATGATAACAAAATGTAACAGGACTTTGGTGATAAAGCATTCCCATTGCTCGAGTTTCAGTTCATCTTTCATAGCATTTATTCTTTTGCCAACCTGCGAGTTATTTCACTCATTTTCACCTGATCACTCTGCTTGCCGATAGGAGGATCTTTTAACATAGTCAAGATCATGTCGTTCAAAGAAGACAGAGGTTCTGATGAGAGCCTTCTGGGCAGCGAAAGAGAGAGTGATGAGATCGAGTGGACTCGACCAAACCAGCGACAGAGTTGGAGAAAACGTGCTTGGGTAATTCTTAACCTTCTTCTCTTTCTGATATCTCTCGGTCTTTTCGCCGCTGCCTCCTTCAGGTTCAGTTCAGAGTCTGAGATGGATTACATCCGCCAGATGTCTTTTTACTGTGAGCTTCCATCCGCTCGCCATAATGCTAACACTTGACTAACTTCCGTTGCAGCTCCTGTTCTAGACTCAATCAACTTCAAGATGAGACCTATTGAGACAGAAGGTGGCTTATTCGAAGCAAAGAATCCGTCCAAGTGGCGTAACTCTCTCAAGCCTGATCCAGAGGTTGATGAAGCGTGGGAGGACCTTGAGATCATCCGTGTTTTCCCTATCACTGAGGCTGAGGTTCGCCGACTGGACAAAGACCCAGAGCTCCTCGTCAAGTTCCCCCAAGAATATGGTCTCGGCGATAATGCTTACATGGCCCAAATCGACATGTTTCATCAGATCCACTGCCTCAATCTTCTCCGACATCTGGCTTGGGCTGAGTATAACCGCAATGGCACAGCAAAGAAGCCTTTTAGCGACTTGCATTGGATTCATGTCAGCCATTGCACCGATATCTTGATGCAGAACCTCATGTGTAATGGAAATTTGGACATCATCACCTTCAACTGGGTTGAGACTCAGTCGAATCCATTTCCAGACTTTGCTGTCAATCATCAGTGTAGGGATTTTGATGCCATATATGAGTGGCAGGATAAACACTCAGTACCAAAGGAATGGGGGCGGAATGTCACTCGGCCAGCAGGTGCGAAGCAGATTCCAATTAGCGAAGAGTATTATCGTATCTATGGGATCGAAAAGCCGCAGGTATCTACAACCCCATAGTTCCACTGAAATATCCAAACCCAATTTGATTGACACCTTTTGAGACTCCTGAGACCCTTCTGACCACCTGAACGTCAAGAAACATTGCCGGGGAGACTCTTGGTTCAAGATGGCTCAGTCCCTGAGGTATTTCTAATGGCATCCGCTCCGCTTCGAGCTCAAACAAACCTTGCGGTGTCCCCCATTCTTTGGCGAAGAACCTGACACAAACTTGCAGCATCCAATCCTCCTCTCGCATTTCTCTTCAATGAGAATAGCCACCGCATGTGCTGTGTTATACGTGATATCTGGAGCAGAACGATAGGGTCCAACCCTCAGTCTGCAACCACCATGAATAGCGGCGAGCCTTGTGTCTCCAATGTTGAACTTGCTCTTCAGCATATTTCGGATGAGCTGCTGGCAGTCTGACTGAGAAGCGAGATAGTTGGCGCGGTCGCAGTTTATCTTGAACGTAGCACGTTTGGCAAGGTTCTCGTCCGGAGTCGCGTTCACAATCGCCTTGATGAGATCTGAGTGGGTATCGTCGCTGCTGGTACTCGCGTAGAAGGTAACGGCTTCAGCGTATTGAACAGGAGCGTTGACCTTGTAGCCGGCTGCTTCTTCCTTGACGATGTCCAAGATGGTGTCATTGGTGTCTTGGGTGATACCATCCTGGACATCTCCCTCCATGTGGAATCTTGCCCATATCGCATCACCATATCTCTTACTCTGGATAGCTTCAACGTATTTGCTAGACCAAGGCTCGATCAATGGCAGCATGGACGTGTTTTGAAGAACATCGTTGATGGGGATATCCAAAAAGAGCTGTTCTGGCAGGTGGGAGGAGTTTGTCAGTGCAACAGCATTCTGTGCACTCAGTAGAAGAGTTATAGTCAAAAGTTGAGGGTGCATCTTTAGGTTTGAATTGAATGATGATGGTTGTCTGGCGACTTGGGTAAAACCATGAACCGGTTCACCTTAACCTATTTATACCTTAGACAGCCCTTAACCAGAAAGCAAGATAATTTCCTTCTTGACTTACTTGTATCATACGACAAGGGCTTGGGGTAGTGAATGTGATGATATGTTGTTGGCTGTTGGTTGCTTGTGAGCTTTGCCGCAATCCTTCGGCTAGGATTGAGGTGTGGCTCTTAAGTAACAAGGGTGAGTAAATCCCGCAGAGAGCATAACAGAAAGTATTTCGCATCATAATTATACACATACAAATAAAAGCACTGTTATTATTTGCGGTTTGGCATTGATATGCTATACGGAGGGTTACGTATTGTGCTAGTGATTGGTTACCTGCTTTATTGGGTTCTTGTTAAGATTAAGCATTAAGCATTTATTAGCCTGGGCTTATCTTATCCGAGACTGCTCAGTATAACCGCTGCATTTATTCTCATTAGCAGGGCCTATACGGGACCCAACGTGCCATCTTGGCATTAATGCAGGAATACTCTAAGACTCTGTTGGTCCTCATTATGTGTTGGTTGTGATTTCTGTGCTCTGGCCACCCTCAGAGGCTTTTATTTCTTCGTCCGATTGGCTGGATTAGACACGTGCCCTCCTCAAATGCCGACACATCCGAGTTGTCGTTCTTTCGAGGATGTTTTCTTAATTCTGTGCTCCTCTCTGACGTTGGCTTTCGTGACTGAGTAAGGGCACATTCTCGTATTTCATGCTATGAGAGTATGGTCTGTAGTCAGGCCGCTGTACATACAATGATTCCTCTTCAGTAGGTCCGACGGGTCATCTAGCCAACCTTGCTCGATTACACCGCCTCATCCCCTCGTCCCTGTCCTCTTCTCCACACCTTCAGTCTCGAGCGTCCATCCTTTCAGTGTCGAAGATGATCTTGATGACCTCTGGGTGCCCGTCTGTACTACTAGTCGTTCGGTAGAGCTCCAGAGCCTCTGCCCATAGTCCTGGTTCGTTCGTTTTCGCCTCAACTGCATCTTCCTTGATTTGGTCAAGTACCGTGATGTCAGGATTCGGGCCTTCGCCAATAATCACGCCGTTCTCTACCCCTCCCTCGATGCAGTAGCGAGCCCAAATAGCGTCCCCATATCGCTGCTCTCGAATTGAATCGATATACATAGTCTTCCATGGCTCAACAAAGGTCACCATTGTCTGAGTAAGTACTTCATGGATCGAGATGTCAAGGAACAGCTCCTCGACTGGTTGCATGTCTCCAGGGTCGGTCATTTCGGAACTGGCTTATGTCAATATGCCACAAAATCCAAGGAAGGCTTATAGCCTACGATGACCAATTTGGTCCAACTTGATGATAGCAGATGTAAAAAGCAAAGATAACGAGGTTAAAAAGATGTAAGGCTGAACCGTAAGGAGAAGGACAACGATGGATTCGCTTTAGTAGAGAGATTGGTAAGAAGGTGGCGACGAAACCATTTGTGAGAGGGGGGAGCCTGTTGCTTTTATCAGGGGAAATCAGGCAACGGGCGCATCTGGCGAACTGGCAAGGTTTGTGATGTAATTGGGCGAGACATCTTAGCATCACAGACCTTGCCCCAATAGCTCTACGAGGCTTATAGCGCACATAAACACAGAGGCACCATCCGCAGAGATGAAACGATATTGAGGAATAGACGTAGTACGCATGACTAAGTTTCAAGGTCAAGGAATACTGTAATACGTTTTACGCAACAAATCTATTTGCTTAGCAGATGTCACTTTTGTTAAGAGCGGGGTATTCACTGCATCGAAATGGAAGTGCCAATTAAAGATAAAGATAACGCAAATCAAGGCTTTGTAGCTTGTTTATTATGCTTATAGTCTACTACGAATGCAAAATACAGCTCGTCATAGCGTCATAGAAGTTTCTATCCTGAAAACGGAATACTACATTCCGCTTGCTAATTACAAAGCAATCTGAACTGTCTTTGACATGCTAGGAGTGCCCTGCGGCGACATGACAAAGAGATAGTAGTAGCCAGGCAGAAGGATACCATTATCCTTGGGTAGCTTAACAGTGTACTGGTTGCCCTTGACTTGGAAGTCGGTGAGAGGCACACGCCTCTGGTCACTGTTGACGGAGTGTGTAGCACTTCCCATACGAACAAGAGACATCTTGACCTTGCCAGAAGTGTTGGTGACGTTGAACTTCAGAGTGCTGCCTGCTTTGACAGGCTTCTGGGCAAGGTTCTGGATGATGGGACGCTTAGCCATGGAGCCATCCTTGTTGAACAGATAAGGAGGCTGGAAAATCTCTCCATCAGCGTGGTCAGCTGTCTTGTCGCAGCCAGCAGTTGAACCTCCAATCTTGGCAACGTAGCAGAGGCCGCCGCCACCAATAAACACAGTGGCATCAGGCAACAGGATAGACACAGAGTGATAGTTGCGAGGAACAGCGTGAGGCGCAAGCTGAGTCCACTTGTTGGTGGCGGGGTTGTAGAGCTCAGGGACCAGGATACCGTCAGTGTTGGTGAAAACCATTGCCTTGCGTTGACCTCCAGTCACAAGAACAGTTCCATCAGGAAGAACGACAGCGTTACCGAAACCACGAGGGAAGGCCATATCAGCAACACGCTTGACGGAAGCAGGCTTGTAAGGAGCTCCAATGGTGGTGATATGAGCCCGCTTGTTGGCGTCACTTGCAGTGTAGTCTTGGGCACCACCAGCCGATAGAATCTTACCAGCAACGGCATCGTACATGACAAAGATACCGCACATGGCATCAGCATTATCTCTCTTACCAGACTTGACGATTGAACCCTTTTGCTTCGTACCATACCAATGCTGTTCCTTGCTGGGGCCGGCTTGGAAGACACTGCCATCCTTCCAACCAAAGAGCCACGCGTGGTTATCCTCACGCCAGATGCCCTCTCGATCCTTGGTGAGCATGGGCTTGACATCGGCTCCAGGTAGCATGGTCCACTTATTGGCCTTGGGGTCGTACACTTCACCATTCTTTCCCTCACGGGGACCAGAGTAGGCTCCTCCAATGGTGAAGACTCTTCCATCAGACAGAATGGTGGAAGTCTGGTAGCCACGAGGTATCTTCATGTCAGGTCCTCGTGTGAAAGAGTTGGTCTTGGGGTTGTAGAGTGTCACAGCCTCAGCATCGGAACCACCCTGAATCAAGATGCGACCATCGCCAAGTTGACTCATTCCGGGGCAGAACATGTCATGGTGAGTATCAGCGACCTCTCGCTGTCCGACGGCACCTGAATGAAGGTCGAGAACTCCAAATTGGGTACGGCCAGAGGCACCACCGAAGGCGTCAGCACCCCAAGATGAGAAGAAGAGAAGCTGCTGCGATTGAGGGAATTGGGGAACAACATAGGCGGCGACTGGAATGACAGGGAGACGGATGAGATCAGACCATTTACCTTGGGTTGCAGGCTTAGACTCGACTGGTGAGTGAACAACGCTGTATCGCTTGCTCTGCACCCAAAAGAGCGACGCCTTGGGCTCAGTCTCCTTGATGTGGCATACCTTGTCCTGCTTGTCGTAAACGGCTTTCTTGCATGTCTTGATACCAGAGCAGATATCAGCACACGCAGCAAGAGAAGCGCAGTTCTTGGTCATTCGAGTAGTCGGGCCGACATAGTCGCTGTTGTGGCAGACGTTGAAAGTCTTGCCACCCTTGGAGCGGTAGTTGTTGGTTGGGTTGGGGCAACGAGAGATGAAGGTTCCCTCGTTGACATTCTTGACTCGGATAGTGTCGAACTTGGCATCCGATGCCCAGTTCATCTTGGCCTCGTTGGCATTGTCCTTGACATGGCAGATGCGGTTTCGCTTATCGTATACGGCCTTGACGCATCGTGGGTCCTTGCTGCAAATTTCGGCACAGGCATTGGTAGATTTGATGTCCCGAGCGACCTTGAGACTGCCTCCACCGTATCGATAGTCGGTATTGCGGCAAATGGTATATTCGGTGCCGGTCTTGGATGTCCACGATGCTTCTTTGGATGGGCACTGCGTTAGAGCAGCAGAAGAGAACGGAGTAATTAGTAGGGCTGCTAGAGCCACGAATGGAAGTTGAACCATGATGGTTCAGTCAGGGGATTTGAAGTATGATATCGATATCGAGGGAGTGTTTGTTGTAGTTGTCGAGTCAGCGAAAAATTATTAGTCGGATGTTGCAATTATTAGATTATCGAGAACCACGAAAAGAAAACGAAGGACGATTCAGCAATTAACGAGTGTCTGAATGAAACAAATGTCGAAATAGGAAAAACGAAAGAAAGACTCGGATAGCGAGTGCAGAGACAGAGAGGAATGGTCCTGTCTGATGCAAGTAGAATAAAAGAAGACCAGGTAAAGCTTTTATGTTTCAAGCTTAAAAAGTTCCCTCAATGAACCATGCAGCCACGACCTCAGCTGTGGCTATATTTAGACCCAAAACCCCTGGCTGTACGGAGTATGGATGGCAATATCGTTCACATCTCGTTCCCTACCCTGGCAATTCTCCCCTATCTGGTGGAGCTACCGGTACCTGACACTAACCTAAGCAAAACTAAGCCAAACCAGGCTCTCGGACCCACGCCCAAGCGTCGCCAAGCAGTTTGTAGACGAAATACGAGGCCTGGAATACTACGTAAGCGGTTATGTCCGTGTGTTCAGGGTCCTACGCACTGGGAGAAAAAGGGATGAGGCTATTATCGCTAGACCTGCTATAGCCTTAAGACTCAGATTAGTTCCCGCTGAGGCTGCTCTGTGCGTGGGTATGCATTTAAATCGACAGATACAGTTAAATATCCTGGACAGCAAAATGATATCAATCATCAACAAAGTGGCTGATAAGCACAATCGCGTTTTGAGATGCTTAACAAACACACAGACCTCAAGCTACCTATAGTGAGTGTGGTGCAGTTTTTATTCTTGCGCGCTTTGGTCTGTTTAATTTAAAAAGAGGCCGTACTAAAAAGCTTAATATATTGAGTTTGCTGTCAAGCCGTAAGCTTGCTATAGGCTCCCTGGTCCTTCACATTTTTGCTTCAACTTGCAACAATAAAGCCAACAATGGAATAAAGACAAGAGCGTTAGAATGTCCTTTTTATAAGTGCTAATTCTCCTACATAGACTAAAAAGCTATATTTCTATAGTAAATTATCTATTAGTAATAAGAATATAAATTAATATAGGGTTAATTTATTATTATATATTAAATTCTGGATTTTCTCCTCTCTTTTAACTTTAAGGTAACGCTCGGTTTGCGGGTCAGCCGGTTTTATCTGGACTCGGCTTACGCAGGCCTAAATCTTCCGGGCCGCGGACAATCTTCGCCGAATACCGAGGCCACCGACTATCGGAACCTTTATTTTGGGGCAGCCGACGTTTCCACTGTCGCTATTTGCATCACTCAACCCAAGTTCCCTGCACTCGCATCATGTCTCTGCGGCTTCTCAAGCGACCAATTAACATTGCATCGAAGGCTCCGATCTCTCAGCTTCGTTTACAATCTGGCCTGGCGCAATCGACCAATGATCTCGCCTCGTTTCCTTCTCGGTGGTTCGCTGATCTACAAGCTCAGCTGAAGAAATTCACGAGCGATAACTACCCAGCCAGCTGCGTTGAAGAAGCCAGGAGACAATTGGCGTCAAATGAACAAAATTGGCTGCAACTCTTGGCAGGACAGCAGGGATTCCTGACCGATAAGAAATGGCGAGGTCTCGATAACCACCAGCTCCTTTGGGGTGACATGGTAAGCAGGTCCTTATCAGCGACAGGTGCATGATTTCTGACAATTCTCATCGCTTAGGATAGCATGGTAAGTGGATCTCCTTCGCTTCATCCCAGGGCTAAGTCTAATATTTTTAGGGTACGTAACACGACTTCCTAACACTTTGGGGATCTAATCATTGTGATGTATCATAGGCCATGTCAACAACGTAATGTATAACCGCTATGTCGAAACTGGACGGGTGCATTTCATCGGACAACATAGCGAAGATGCAGCACAGCACCATAAGGCCCACTGGGATGATCTGGTTACGCCACGTAGCCTTGGCCTTATTCTCAAAAGCATCACAACAGAATACAAATTCGTACGACTCCCGTATCAGCTGCAGCAGCATCAATACTGACCAACCGCTTTGTTATAGCCTCTTGAGTTCCCAGACCACATCACTGTATTGTATAAGCTGCTTGAAGCTCCAACAAATGAGTCAACATCACTCAAGATGGAAGCCTGGATTCTATCGGAACAATACCGTCGCTTGGCAGCACGATGTATCGACGACACTGCCATCTATGACTACACTACGGCAAAGAAGACAGTCCTGAAGCCGTTCATGGTTGAGAAGTTTCAGCAAACATTTAGTATGCAACAGGCGAACCAGAAGAAGTATACAGCTCAGGCAAAGCAAGCAATTGAGGCGGCCAAGGAGCTTCAGATAAAGTACAAATAGTTAAGCGGCTCTGGCCAAATATTATAGACATTTAGTATATGGCCCAACTCATCAGTTCAGCTTCTTACTTTAGGTCCTTCTTATCCTTAACTTGTTCCGCCAAGCGGTTCAAGTCTGCTGGCCACAGCGGGTCCTTTTCAATACCATGAACAACCTGGTCAATCAGAGCAATAGCCAGATCATCCAAAACCACGGCTTCAGTGACGCCAATACCCAAAGCTCGAGAGGTAGCTGCCAGGGCAGTAACCAACATGCCACCCTGGACAGGGACAGGTCCGGGTTTAGCTATCACCGCTTCTATTGCACCATCGCTGGCCTCTGCAAATTCTACAACTTGGTTTTCTGCTGTACCCTAGGATCCACGCATGTTAGCAACTCAAACAGAGAGTTTGAAAAGCCAAGTAATTCTAATATGCATATCTTACCCGTATCTGTCTAAACTTGGGAGCAAACCACATAGCCTTGTTGACATCCCGCGAAACTGCCACCGCGCTCAGATACGCTACTCGAAACGGCCGTGCAAGGCCGGACGAGCGCATGGCTTCAAGGCCGAGCATGGTATAATCCTGGCAAACCTTGCGCACCTCTTCAGGGTCCATTCGAAATGCGTGGGAGGGTGTCACCCCCACTGTCCAGATACATGCGCCTGCGCCGGCAAAAGCTTCTTTTGCCGCGGGTGAGTATGTACCATAGTCTGGCACAATGACGTTTTGGAGTTTCGTGGCGGTTTGTTCGAGAGGTCGGCGGGTCACAGCGACAACGCTGGTGACGTCTGAGCGTGCAAGGGCTTGACGAAGGATTCCGGTGCCGATGTAGCCTGTAGCGCCAACTACGATAAGTTTCATGATAGAAATTAACAGAAATTCTTTGCGGGCATAAGATTCTGGATAAACTTTGATCTGGTTCTGGACTCAATATGCTTACTGAGTTGATGGTTCTTGGTTGTTTGGCTAAAATCAGTTGCTGACATGCATAATTCCAACAGTCAATCTTGGGCTAGAGTCAGCTGACTTATGCACCATAGTACTACGTATAACAAGCATTCACGTCTTACTTGGCAACAAATGACGTCAACAAGAGATAGCCAATCCACCAATTCCAAGAGATCCTCTGCCTTATCATCCTCCCATTATCTCTCTAGCAGTTTCGAGCTCATACATCACAACCACAGTACTCATGAGACTTTTCTTGATCTTCAAAAGTATCTCTATTTAGTATTTAAATATCTACCTACATGTTTTCCTCCCATAAGACCTTCGAGAAACGCACCAAGCGAAGAATATCTTCATCAAGCAAAACAGCCCGACGAACATGGCATGGCAAGATCTGGGTATGCTCGCAATCACAAGCCGCATTGTTGGCTAACTCGAATATCCCATTAAATATATAGCCCAACGCCCGACAGATTCCTCTCATAGCATCGTCTCTAAATACCCTGGACTTATTCTGGCTGCGAGACTCGAGGAACTCTCGAAGACGAACAGTCACCTGAGGCATGTCAAAGTCTGGAATCGGGCTTTGGTCCGGCTGAGTGAAATGACGATACGAAGCAACGTCTAGGCTGATAGGTCTAGCATCCTTCTCATACTCCGGGAACAATGCCTTGGCCATTTCTGCAACGTCATCACCTCCAAGATGAGGAAGGACGAAATGTTCAAGATAACTGAGGACCATCTCATTCACAAGATTGAATAGTGGCTGCTTCCATGGATCTATGAACCCGTGGATAGTTGGTTCTGCGCCGTTACTGGAGGCCGGTTCTCGCAATAACTTCGCAAAGTTTCAATGTCTTGTTCTCTCAGAATATAGTCGTTTGGGTCGTACGGGCCAAGTAACTCGGACGCTGGCGACAGGGAAACTTGTTGACAGGAGATCATGTCTTGGACCATCTCCATTCCGGAGAAGTCAACTCCTTCACGCAGTTGGCGCTCAAACCTCTCCTGGGACTTCATGTGTTCTTGCAGTGTTCCCGGAATACCCAAGAAACTTGTCTTTGTAAATTCTGTGTCTGCAGAAAAGAACAGGAATGATCTTGCTGCGGTGTGCATATCGTTGAATCCAAAGCGGCCAAACATATATTATCCATGGGGGATATACGACTACGTTCCATGCTTTGCACTGTCTCGCTGGCTTGGTCGTTGGTCCTTCCATTGCTGGACCATTTCTTGCGCAACAGAGTGATCAACAAGACCAAGAGAGTTGGAATTTGCCAGTGTATCATCATCGCCTTCTTCCTGGCCTTGGCCAATCTCATCAAAGCAACGTCTGTCGTAGTAGCTCCAGTCATAACGGTTAACCACAAAAACTCCAGCCTGAGAAGTAACATCATTGTTCACCGTGCTTCCATGATCTGCTTCATAAGGTGAGCTAGAGAGGCGTAGAATCTTATCGACTTCCTGCCTGGGATCGATATCCTCGTGAGCCACGAACCATGCCGCTGCATCACTTGTCCCAGAAACAACGAGTTTGAAGACATTCCACATCCCGTTTTGTGCAGGAACGTTGTAGTTGATGCTGTGAGCTTTGACTGTGGTACTTGGTTGCGGCGGAGCAACAGGGAGGCCTTGAGAGGGAGCAGATGAACCGAACCAAATGTTGTGCAAGGAGCCGAAGCAAAGCTGGCCCGAGACGACGGAGAGAGTCGACTGTATTATAGGAGAGTTTGCCATAGCGATCATTTGAAGGGTCTGCCTGTTGATGTGAAGTGTTTGTAGAAACCGTGAATATCGGTAGAATTGATATTTAAATAGGCACCAGAGTAAAACAATGAGCCGTCTGCCTATAGGCAGACTGGTGCCTATTGAGCTGATGATCTTAGCAGCTACGTCATTTATACTCCACACTTTCCACCAATCATACTAAGTTTATCTCATCTCGCGATCCCCTCCTATTAGATTACTTGGATTGTATAACTCTCTTACTTTAGCACCTATCTAGCTATCTTAATTGTCAAAGTACCCCTGTATCAGTGGTTCTCCTCCGTACTTGCCTTAATCGTCGAATAACTTGTCGATCGTAGCCCGGCCGTAGTGCCGCCGGCAGAACTTGAAAAGACCGTAAATCCGAAACATTACATGCATGGGTCCATATACAACGGTGCGTTTTGACCTTCTTTAACGAGTCGGTTCCCGACCCGTCTGTGGGCCATATCACGTATGCTTGCCCACATCCCGATGATCTACGAGGGGTTGCATATATTACAGCGAATTAGAAAAGACCATTTACTCATATCACGTTGCAACCATCACGCTTCTTTAAGCATAAGACATGTGAAATGGATCCCTCCTGCCAAGTACGGCCATTTTTCGCATTGCGGAACTTTTTCAACGTGACATTGCCAAGACGGACGGCATAAAGACGTGATTGATTTACAATGGTGGGATAACGGTGGGATGCGACCTTGAGGACTGACGGAGATGTTATAGTCCGTCTGAAAATGCATAAAGAGAACTGGATTTCTCGCTTTGTTATACCGACATTCGACGTTCAACATCGTTTGCACCACAGTCTATGTCTATACTGTTACCATGCGTCTTTCTGCTTCAATTTCTTTGGCATTGGCTGCTTTGGCCGTGGCTCATCCAGGCGAAGACCACCACGATGAGCTTGAGGCACGTCGTTCCTTTGAAGCCAGTGCTGAGCGATTGTCTCTTCGTCACTGTGCTGAAATTTTGAAGGCCAGAGGTGTCACCGAGCGTAACATCAAGCGCCGTTCTGCCTTGATCGAGGAGCATCGCCAAAAGCGTAAGTAATACCCAAAGAAATACTTATCTCTTGCTAATGTGGCTTGTCTTAGGTGGTATCAAGAAGCGTGATCTTGAGGACGTACTCAACACGGACCACAACAAGACCGATCTTGGTTATACACCCAACACTGCACCCGAGATCCTTTTCGCAGGCCAAAACTCATGCGTGCTGACTCCCGAGGTCACTCTCGGTCCATACTGTGAGTGTTGGTCAGCTGTCACACCGACATTCGCTAACCATTACGAGACGTCAGTGGCGAGTCTATCCGACGCGATCTGAAAGAGGACCAGGAGGGCGTTGATCTTATTCTCGACTACCAAATCATCAACGTAGCTACTTGCGAACCCGTACCTGAGCTATATCTCGAGATCTGGCACTGTAACTCAACTGGTGTTTACGGCGGCGTGAACAATCAGGGAAACGGAAACTTTGCCGACAAGACCAACATCAACAAGACCTTTGGCCGGGGCATCCAGCCAACTGATGAAGATGGTGTTGCCCAGTTTGAGACCCTCTTCCCAGGTCATTATGTTGGCCGTACTACGCATATCCATCTCCTGGCTCATGCAAACGCGACTCTGTACCAGAATAAGACACTTGGAAACGTCATCTATAGCAGCCACATTGGTCAGACTTACTTCGACCAGGACCTGATCGAGGAAGTTGAAGCTCTTGCTCCTTACAACACCAACACGCAAGCTCAGACCACAAACGCTCGTGACGGAATTCTAGCCCAGGCTGCCAACCAGGACTATGACCCGGTCGTCGAGTGGACCCTTCTTGGTGACACTGTTGCTGAGGGCGTCTTCGGCTGGTTGGCTTATGGCATCAATATCACCACCACTGAGAAGGTCACCCCCGCAGTCTTTAGATATGAGGATGGTGGCCACACTAACCCTGACTTTGGAGGCGGTGGTCCCGGCGGTCCCGGCGGACCCCCACCACCAGGCGCAAGTGAGGCAGAGGATACTACGAGTGATACTGCTTATACTGCAGCCAGTGATTAAGAGACTCTGGCTTCGGTGATGAGTGGCCCAATTATGACTAAGAAATCTGCTTCTGTTCTACTATGAATCTTTATAAATATTATGTTACAGCTCCCCTAGGCATAATAGATCAAGACAAGATATAAGATAAATTTTACCAACAATACATTAGTCCATGACAAACCTCACAAGTGCTTAATTTGCAATTGAGTTCCAGTCACCGGGCGATATGTCCTATAAATCTAGAAGACAATTTAGGAAGATAGCCTATCCCACGATCTCTTGACGTACCCCAACTTCTGAACCCTTGTACGTGGTAATCTCGTCCAATTCGTCCCGTATCCTCTGAACCTCACCATATCCTATGCGTTGCTGCATCCTTGTCAAGGCGCCCCTCACCAGTGTAATCTCTTCTAATGACCTGGCACCGTAACCAAGTATCAGCAATGGCCATGCTCCCAAATAGCAACCGCTCCAATTTTGATGTTCCTCGGGACATTGGAGAATATTCATGGCCAAATCGAGCTGCCATCTCCAGGGCTTCTCACCTACCCCTCCAGCCGAAGATGCAGGACAAATCATATCGTCAGTTGACGTCAGGTTTTCAGTGATTAGATCAAGGAGGAGAGAATTTGCTATTATCATAAGGTCTTTGAAGCGCGAATCTCCATTTTGAACGTTCTCGGCTGTTTTCATCGTCGAATAACAACTGCTCCCAGTACTGCAGTTCGGCCTTCAAGGCCTTTAAGTGACCTGAAAGATTACTCCGAGGAACATTGTACGAGTCGATTATCCGTAGTATAAGTCGATACAGAGATGTAGGTACTCCGAGCACGATGCTTGGTTTTGCAGAGGATGGATTTGCGTTGTCGTATGACTGAAGCAAGTCTTCAGCATGGCTGATGAACTCAGAGTCTAGTCGAAAGTCAGGTCTGAAAGGCCTCCTGATAGACAGCAAAAAGCCTTGATACAGAACGCTTTCAACATTGATCCTGTCGTAACTTTGGATGAATGGCCTTGATGAACTGTTGTCTTGGCTCCTTAAGCTGAGCAGCCTCACCGCCCCGACAACGTGTGGTCTTGGTCCGACATCGCATCGAGACTCCAGAACTGGCGGTGAATCACGTTAGCCAACATCATAGTAATCATTCTCAATCATTGAATACGTACATTGTATACGTATAGATATGATGCTACTGTTAATAAGCACGAATGCCGATAGGCATCCGACGGACAAAAGTCCACAAGTTCCTGATTCAGCCCTCTCATAGCTTCTGTGTATTACCGTAAGGCTATGAGACGATATCGATCATTGTTCATAAGGGCATGTTTATTAGAAGCACAATTGGCCAGTATTGCATATTTGACGGACTTGTTGTGTGACATCATATCCATGAGGTCTGACTGGCACTGAAAGAAATATGACTTGTCCTTCGTTGGAAGAGTGAGAGAGTTGAAGTGGAAGTTGTAAAAGTGATGCACCAACTCAAACTCGATTTCCGTTTCGCACAGAGGATGATTGATAGTTGTAGGTGATGCCCTGTTGTTAAGAGCTGAGACGATATCATGCGAAGGCTCGTCAGTCTTAGATGGGGAACTACCATCGCTAGTGGGAGTCGAAGAACCGGGAGTTGCACGCCGTCGACGATGCCTTTTGTCAGCCATTTCAGTGGCTTTTGGCCATGAACAGCTGCGACCAAAACGAGAGCAGTTACGACATGATGGCTTCGCTTCGTCACATTTGACTCGGCGCTGTCTGCCTATGAATGGTTAGTAAACACATATACTTGTACTCTCAATGCTTACATGTAACGCAGCCAGTTTTGGCACGTAATTTGGCATCTGGCATGATCAGAGACGCGGTGATGTTCTCATGGATATCTGAAGGGTGAACGGTGGCTATGCCTGCAATGAAAGCGGAGAAGTTACTACCAGGGTCAAATCAGAAGCGGGGAGGTCGGGGTTTTAAGGCGCAACAGGCGATAACAAGAGGCAGACTTTGGCGCTAGCCCGTTCAGTCGCCCCTAGTATCTCTCACCATTCCCCAAGATAGTGGACTGCAATGGTTCATAAGAAGTATAATACAGGTGTCACGAGCTTCCTGTCCTCCATGAATGGTATTTGGCTTTATTGGTCTCTAGCGATCTTGTGGATTCTGAAGTGTTGTGTTTATTCAGCGTATGACAGACTTAAATATGTAGGTGCTACGTTCTATCTCCAAGCTTGAGCCTATTTATCCCTGGATAATCTTTGACACAAACTCTACAGCAGCGACCGTGTCTTCATCACGGAAGTGTTTACCGACAATTTGCAACGCCAGAGGTGCTTCAGCGTACTCTTCGGGTGAGTCTAGTCTTGTATCAGCATTAATTCAGCAACGTCGCCAGCAAGATGACTTACACTTGTTGTATTCTCGTTCCTCTTCGGCTGATCGGGGTTTGAAGTTAGAGTATGGTGTATCAAGAAGATTCCAGATGGCCGTGTATGGAATGTAATGACCATCGCCCAACCTTGCAGCAGGCCCGACATAGGCAGGACAGAGGATAAAGTCAACGCCTCGATCTTTCATGATCTTATGGTACCTAAAGAAGTTAGCCAGGTTTGTCTTTGGTCTGCTGTGTACTTACTGCTCTCGACAAGCGTCTCTTCGGACATTAAAAGCCCAGTTCTCCTGTATAGTAAGGGGCCGCGGCGGGAAAAGGTTAAAGATATAGTCCGACAGCGGCGCAATAGGCTCTCCTCCCTTTTCCAAGAGTTCCTTCTGTGTCACAGCACATTCAGGAAACTACAGTCTTGAAACAATATCCAAGCCCTCTTGTTGATTATATGGCTCAAAGTCGACTACAGTAATGCCTGCAGTCTTGAGCTTCTCAATGGCGTATCGAAGTGCGCGAAGGACTGGAGGATGGGGTCGGACAAGGCTGTGACAAGAGTCAGCTGTTAGATGGCAGAAGAGAAAGAGAACTTACCCGCCCTCCCACATAACACCAATAGTAAAGTTGCCAGGCTTTAGCGAACTGGCCTGCTTCCAAGGCTGAGGCACCAGCGACGTCTCAATCTCCCATGGTTCGTGATCAAGAACAGCTTTCTGAAAAAGGCCAAGGTCTTCTACAGTATTGGCCAGCGGTGATATAACGCATCGGATGCTCTCTTGTCCAGCACCAGGGAGACACACGCCTTTGTACGGGTTGCGCAGTGCGGTAGTCCTCAGTCCATATGCGCCACAAAAAGCAGCGGGTACTCTAACAGAACCTCCAAGATCGGTACCAATACCCAAGGCTGCGCAACGGAGTCCCAACGAAGCGCCTTCTCTACCGCTAGAGCCGCCGCAAGTTAACGTTCGGTTGTGTGGGTTCACAGTCGTGCCGTAGATTGGGTTGGAACAGTCAATGTGCTAAATTGTCAGTGATAGGCCATCAAATGGAAGGGTCTGACTAACCATTACACTTTGAGGTTCATTGGTTCGCACATGGAATACTGCCCCGGCCTTTTTGCAACACTGAACAATCAAGGCATCTTCTTGGGCAACATTGTCAATAAGGGCAACGTAAGCCGAATGAGCAATCCGCCCCTTGTGTTCAATATGCTCCTTGGTCGAGATTGGGACACCGTGCAAAGGCCCCTTGATTTTGCCGGTTGCCTCGAAGTAGGCATCAAGTTCAGCGGCGGCTTTGAGTGCATCGGCGTTCATGAACTCGGTTGCAAAGTTGGTGAGTTGATGTGCGATATGAGTTCTCTTGAGAAATGCAGTGACTGTCTCAACAGCCGTCAGAGAGCCAGAGGCCATTTTCTCCACCAGTTTTGTTGCGCTGGTAGCTGTGATCTCCAGCTCTCGTGCTGAGAGGAAGCCGCATGTCTCGATAAAAGTAGAGACATTGAGCTGGTCAGCAGGTGGAAGCTGACTAGCTGAGAGAAGCCAGTTTTGGTTGAGGGATTCTCGAAGGACTTTACGACATTTCTCAGCTTGAATCTCCCAATCCGCCAAGACAGAAGTTTCTGTGGACTTTTGGGGCTGATAATGGGATACAAGTCCCTGAGGAATTGATTCAACAACAGAAGTCATGATGTATAACGGAATGGCATTGGAGGCCAGAGTCGTGAGGGATGATGATTAGATAGAGCTTGGGTCTAACTGCATCTTTATATTCATACTAAGAACCTGGATATCATTGCCGGGTCTATCTATCTATGGGACTCTCTCGATCTTCTTTCGCCAGTCATGCAGTATCATATGATGCATACTCATAAACAAACGAAATGCCGTTGCTGGAACCCCTTTCATGATAACATATCTCTCGGTAATGATATCTATTAGTAGGATCCTCGCATAAGTCAATGATTGGTCAGGACATGGCCTCACGCTTGAGGTTCGCTAAACTGAAAGATAAGCTAAAACTCGTAAATGTCAATTATTGGCTGCAACCCCGCAAGCCTGGATCCACCCCCGGATTAGATGATATCGTGATCAATCGTGGAATTGGAACGAGCTGATGTTTGAACTGCAGTCTAGACTTTCTGGGCCAGGGGGAGATTGCGATCTAGCAGAAGGCGCTATGTTAGAAGGTGTTATCGTGTTCCGGGAACTTGGTATCCCTTCATCGCATGTATATAATCCCTGGTCTGTTCGCCAGCAACAGAACTTCCCAGGCCCATAGACCTCGTCCTCAATAACCAATCTTATTCTTTCTATTATATGCTTCAACATGGGCTCAGACGACAACTCGCCACAGCCAGTATCGGACTTTGTTCCTGGAACGGTCCCCCTTGTTGACTTTGATGGCACCTTGGATACTCGCCATGCTCAAGGTCATCGGGACATCGTTCTCGTACCAACACCTTCTGATGATCCAGATGATCCCTTGAACTGGAGCAGTTGGAGAAAGACTCTGCTCATGGCAACTCTATGCGTGTATGTCAAGTAACCTATTCTTGGAGAGTAAGAAATTAACCCCTGTGATCTAGGTACTGCCTTGCCGTTGGTATTGCTTCAGCCGCAATTTACTCCGTTCTTGTTCCCATCTCAGCTGCCACTGGCCTTGCTATCGGTGATCTAAACTCTGGAACTGGATACATGTTCTTGACCTTTGGGTGGGGATGTCTGATTTGGCAGCCTCTGGCACAGAAATTCGGCAAACGCCCTGTGTATCTTTTGTCCTTGCTGGGAACAACTGTAAGTCCTATACCTCCTGCACGTTACGGCAGTATCTCATCACCACCAGGGAATCATGATCTGGGCCCCGCATGCAACGACCAACGGCCAATGGATTGCCAACAAGGTCCTCCAAGGGACATTTGGTGCTCCCATCGAGTCACTCTGCGAAATTTCCGTGTCAGATGTTGTGAGCAGTCATCTAACTCGCCTTTCGTCTCTCGATCTTACTGACCCGTGTAGTACTTTGCTCACGAGAGAGGCACCTATGTTGCGTACTATGCTCTATTCCTCGGAGGCTCAAACTTTGTTGCACCTGTCATCTCTGGCTTCATCAACGACGGACAAGGTTGGGAATGGGTGCTGGTAAGTAATAGACCCCAATAGAGTTCCTCGACTGACTCGAATAGCGCTGGTGTGCCATTTTCAACGCGATCGCATTCGTTGTTTGCCTCTTCTTCATGGAAGAAACCAAGTACAATCGAAAGGCCACTCCACTCCATCTCAACGATACGGTCGAGATAAACAAACCGACTGAGTCTACTAGCGATGGCAAGAAAGTATGAGAGTCGCAGACTACATTAAATGTAGATGTCGTCAACGGCACCGTTCTCCCCTCCGCCAAGACGTTCCTCGACAAAATGAAGATCTTCCGAAGCGAGCATGTTCAAGGCAGCGTTCCTCTAAAGGGCATGCTCATTCGACCCTTCAAGTACTTTTCCTTGCCCATCGTTGTGTTCTGTGGCTTTATGTATGGCGCCGTTGTCTGCTACTTCAATGTCCTCAATGGTACCGCGTCGATCATTCTTTCGGTCCCTCCTTATTCGTTCAAAGCAAGCACTGTTGGTCTTTGCTACATCGCCACCGTCATTGGAGTCTTTATCAGGTAGGTCTTGTCGGATTGTCACTCCAATCATCCAAGAGCTAATAAGAAGCAGGTCATTCTTTTCTGGCCCATTGGGAGATAAGCTCGTCCTATATCTTACACGTCGTAACAACGGTATCCGCGAGCCTGAGTACCGCCTCTGGCTTTATGCTGTTCTGGGCCTACTCGTACCAGCTGGACTACTGCTCTGGGGCGTCGGAGCTGCTCATCAGGTTCACTGGTCAGGACTCTTGTTCGCCATGGGAATATTAGGTGCCGCAATCACTGCAAGCTGTTAGCTTCCTCTTAGTTACTGCATCGACTGTTATACTGAACTTGGCTCCGACGCCATTGTCACCATCATTCTGATTCGCAACACTATGAGCTTTGTCATTGGCTACGGGTAAGTGACTTAGCATCCTTCAAGCTTTCATCTACTAACCTCTCTCAGTGTCACTCCCTGGGTTACAGGAATGGGCTATCAGAACGCTTTTCTTGTCGCAGCCTTTGTTGCAATGGCTCAGTTTTCTCTGGCCTTTGTTTTCATCAAGTATGGCAAACAATTTAGACGGAACAGTACTGCGAGCTATTTCAAGTACCTCGAGCAGGTCAAGAACGACGGTCTCATTCACTAGGTAGCATCTTGTACCGGCCTTCATTGGTCGACTTCTGTTGTAACTATTTTTCCTATTTGTATTCAGCTATCTAATACTTAATTATTAAGTTATGCTGCTGATAACTCTTTCGCAATCTACTTCGAGTCTTCAACGCTGTATCGTAGACACTTATAACCGCCCTTAGGAACATTAGCCTCCTAAATTGTGCAGTTGTCGAATAGGAATTGGTAAGGACGTTGCCTTCTCACGATGAAACAAGACATCGTTTTGACCAAATCATTAAGCCGATTGGCGAGGTTTCTTTGAGGATTTAGTTCTGTGAATAGCGTATGATGTATGTTGTGATCGAATCGAGTAACCATCTTGACACATCAACTTGGCCTCATATCAAAGATCACGAGTCAGTCTAATATGCCTCAATATCTTAGACTATAAATTAGGGCCATGTTTCTTTCTTCTATATCTTTTTTACACAAGTGACAGCTAGGCGTCTACTAAGTTTCGCTACTGTATCTCTCAATCTATATCACGAATAACCAAGTCAACATCCAGGTATCAGTACAAATACAAAAACTACGTCATGTGTGTAGAAATAACACATAAAACTGTCTGCCGGGTCTGTGAGATCCTTCTTACCCAGCGGTTTTCCGACCACTGTTGTGCCCAGTCTCGAGGCTTCTTTGGGCGATGTGGCAGAAGTGGAAGGAGGGTTGAGACAACTAAAAGCATGTGCTCTAAATGTAGAAATAAAAGTCAGAAGAAATAAGTGATTTATGCTGATATGAGAGTGAAATTAACCCCAGTTTTTGTATATCGGAAAGCAGGGTAATGTCCTTGCGACATTTAGTAGCCTAGATAGACTAAACAAATGCAATCAGCAGCCTTTATTCTTGTGCATCCAAACGGCATTATTGTAATGACAATTGACATAAGCAAGCATCAGCAGAAGTCCAATACGGGACATCGCGTAGTGTGAGGCTGATTAACAGACTTTTTTCAGTCTATCATTCCCTGTGCATGTTTTACTACGTTAGAGCATGAACTACTGATGAGCCCTTGCAGTGAGTCATGGTGAGAGATACCAAGAGGCAATGTTCATCTATTTAAGGCTCAGGCAATAGTGTAATTACCAGCCACTTTGGGCTGTGAACATCGTAGCCAACATCAATGACCATGAACAACACCTTGCATGTTACAGAACCACCAATGTTCCTTCAACTATAAATTACCTCGTTGTCGCCCTATTACTTGGAAACATCAACCTAATTAAATCTTCCATTCAAAACAGCAATATTCTACTATCTACAGCTTAGCCCTATTATTACTGTCCACCACAATGTGTCGGCAATGCAGAGAGTTTGAAATATGCCCAGATTGCCGCAACGGGAAAATGACAAGGAATGTCACATACCCATGTAATGCGTCAAGAGGTATAGTTGGGGCTTGCAGAACACCAACTGAGTTAATTGACACTGAGGTTCAGAAGCTGTGCGCTAAGTGCATTGAGAAGAGAAAGAAGAAGCAGAACAAGAAGTGATCGGCTTCTTGGTGTAGCTTTGTCCTTCTTCATGGCAGAAAGAAGGACAACAACTCAAGCATAATAGAATAAAATTACAAGGTAGTGTGTCGGTATTCCCCTTTGATCATCCATGAAAGTAGGCTTTGCCAGACGTGAGAATATGCTCTAAGTCGTACAATCAGTTTCTAGTCTAGCAAGCATACAGATACAAAGTTTACAATACTATCTTCTTCGAACTTCCAGCTGGTTATATGGATCAGTGGCACTCAAGAAGCCAAACTGCATAGGCTTTCCCAAATACCCGTCCTTCAATCTAATGTCATACTTGAGTATAATATGAGCCAGGCAAAGCTTCAACTCGCTGCCAGCAAAGAACCTTCCAGGGCACAGGTGCTTACCCATGCCGAACTGAGCATGCTCAGGGCTTGACTGCACGAACAAGCCTGTGTTGTCACCAGCTTGTCGACGCTTATAAAAGCGCCAAGCATCAAACTCTTCGGGATTCTCGAACTTGGCGGGGTCGTACATCTCTCGAGCATCGATGGCGATGTGGGTTCCCTTCTCGAGAAGCGTGCCATCGGGAAGCCGGGTGTCGCGGATGACCAATCTCTCCAATATCACTTAGATGAGTTAGCAAGTGTGAAAACATTCCCAGGAAAAACTTACCTAGCGAGGGGATTTGTCTTTGAGTCTCCTTCATGAAGCTATCGAGCAACTGCATCTTGACAAGCGAGGTAGCAGTGAAGTCGTGATCCGGTGCAGCATCCTCGATCTCTCGTCTCAGATGCTCAGCAACTTCAGGGCGACGAGCAACCTCAATGAGGATCTGTCGAAAGAGCTCTGAAGTGGTAAACAGAGCGGCCATAGCGAGTGCAAGCTGAACATCTGCAGGTTCAAACTCGTTTCCAAGTGGCGATTCAAGTGTCCAAGCAAGGGCATCGTAGTAATCGGGAGGCTCCTTTCCTTGACTCTTAGCCTCTTGTTCCTCTTGCCGTCTCTTCTGAACAACCTTGTCCACTATTTCGCGAGCCCGCTTCAGACCAGCTCGACAGGCTGAGGCACCAGGGAGATACCAGACAACCAGCCATCTCAACCACGAGGGCCACAGATGCATTTCTCCGACGGCCCCAAAGTAATCCAGAACATACGCCCTTGAGACCTTTTGCCATTCAGGGTCAGCAGCGAGTTCCGGTCCAACAAAGATGGATGCTGCTGCGCGAGATATAACTCCAGTAGTTCCATCCTCCCAATCGAGCGTCTTCCACGACTTACTCTCTCCCCAGATGTCAGACAAACCTGCCTCGATGTGTTCATTCATGATAGGCAGAGTCTTGTCAGTTTTGGACAGCTTTCCCTGGACCATATTGATGACCATCCTGTTTGGGTGCTGCAAGACATGCTGAACGTCGAAACCAGGGTAACTCGCAAAGTATTCGTCTCTTATAAGTTGCTGATGATCCAAGTCCTTGTTGTTCTTGGCCCAGCCGACACAAGAAGGGGGCAGAATTGTCTTGATACCATTTGGGACCAGGATGTTGAAGGGATTCTCGCCATACTTGGTAGCACCATCTTTAAGTAGCTTTTTTGTGTTTGTCTTGTACTCGTGATGCGCCTGACGGTGGAAGAAGTCTTTGGGATATTTGTTGATGATTGGGAATTTTGGGTTCTTATTGACGAAGATGATGGCCCCGATCAGGATGGCTACAAGTGAGGCACCAAGGCCCAACGGAGAGGAAAGGAAAGCCATTGATCACTATCGAAAGTGTCAGGTTAAGCAACAGAGAATGAATGAGAAATGAAATAGGAATATAAAGACATATTATTCAATATTTAAGGCATTGAGATATTTACTCTACACTTTCATCGCGGTTGCTTCAAATAGACTCAAAGTGGAACAGATTTTGCATGAGTCCTCGCCAGAAACGGATTTTCGCGCTCAGATACAGCGATGACGCGGTCTTGGTTATGCTGACACTCTGATTGGTCCGGCGCTGTCTCGTTTCCGAAAAACAGTGGCGAGGCATGCCACGGCGCGGAGTTAGCGTCGAGTTCAGGCCTAGTTCTATGACGGAAGAGGAAATTTATGAAAGTGAGTCATCTCGAATCATAGTGCTTGCTGTTACGTTCATTTCTGCTAACTAAAGAAATTCATATTTGTAAGTAATGTTGGTGTCTTGCATGACACCCTGATGTCGCAAATTCGACTTATTCCAGTACATCACATAGTGATTGGTCAGGCATTGTCCCATAATGTCCAAGCGGTGAGCCAGATCTGTTCTTTTTTTTTTTGCTGTTGACACTTCAGGCTTCCTCCATGAGTTGCGAGATGAGATCGGACATCACCAGCTCATACAGGACGGTATGAGCATCTTCGTCGAATGATAGCCAATTCTGGCCCCCCACAAACTCTGATATCACCTCTGTTCCCTGCATTCTCCAAAAGTCTCGCGCCATCGACACAATCAGCCCAACTCCACTGTCCAAATATGGCGAGGGACAGCTTTCAGCCTCTGGGAAGACCACCTTGTAAGTATGCTCCCAGCGCCGTCGGTTGGAAAGCTGGGGATTATCCATCTTGGAGAGTCTGCTCCTCTGGTAGTAATTGACACCGTCTGGTATCTTCAGAGACTTGGTTCTGCATCTTCTCTCCAGAATGTGCCTGTCGCATTTCGCCACGCTCTCAAAAGTCTTTGAGCACCTTGGGCAGTAAGACAGCTTGGCGTGATGCCGTTTCACATGCTTTATCACACTTTGAATTGAAGTGAGTTCGTGATGAATCAGACAGGTCTGGTACGTCATTGGGTTCAGAGCATAAAATGGACATTGATAGTGGAAGGGTCTCCCCGTTGGTTGTATGATAACAAAAGATTCGTCGATGGCGTAACATTGGTTGTTGTAATTCGCATCAGAATCCGTTAGAAGCGGCCAGACTGATTCATTTCTGCACTCTTGTTGTATTTGTTGATATGATAGTGGCTCAGTGTATGTCACTTCCGACGAGATCCTTTCGAGTTGTGCACGAGCCACTGGTAGTAAATGCTGCCTCGCAACTTGGATTCTGGGGTCGTTGAGCAATATATTGTCAGTCCATAACTTAGACTCGGCCTCGCAACATGATTCGTCGCCCGAATCTTCACTGGTACTGTCGCAGCTATTTCCGTCGTACCCAACTTCGCAAGTGCGGGAGCCGTGTCCGCGGTGCTGAAGCCGAGATGTTCTTAGTCCATTTGCACTGTATGTCGAAGGCTGTGAAGGCCTCAGTGGAAGCGTCTGCGTTGATGTTGCTCGTCGGGAGCGAAACTGAAGAATGCCCATGACGATCGTCAATTGCGGCAGACACAAGAAAATTAACTGGACTATATTTAATAACTAAAAATCCAATGCACTCTGATTGGAAGAAAATATTCTTGTCGGGTGCTTGTTTCTCGTTGTGATATGGGCCTTATCTCTTATACATTGAACCTCATTGTATGGCCCCCGCTTGAGCCGCATCTCAAATCACAGGTGTGTACGTGGTAGAGCCGCAAGATTTTAGCGGTGACGAATGAGAGCGGTAACCTGATCTGCAGTCCCGACACGAGCTGAGCCTCAATTTTACTGGGGATGGCCAGTGAGGCACTGCTGCACCAGACTAAAGTGTGACAAATCACCCACCAACTCGCTGACTTTGCACTAAGGGAGCCTTATGATCGCATGCTTATCTCGACATTCTGATGCATTTTAAGCTTCCTGGTGTCACTTTTCTGAGTCACCTGGCAGGGTGCATTAGTGAAATGGCTTCTGCTTTTCACATTCATCTGACGCATTGCTGTTTTGGGCAGCATTGGGTGGCTGGTGTCGCAGCGCTCCCCGGGCCTCATTATCCTCAAATTCGATTCTTTCTTGAAAATCGGTGGAACTGAGATTCAGAGTCGTCATTTTAACTCTCTTTATAGCCATTGTGTAGCGTACAGTACTTGGATACAATGCTCAACGTTTAGGCATCTTGTCATCTGAGTTTGAAATAAGGACAATCTATTTAGGGCAATTATAGCCTGCATAAGCAATATTGTTCAATCCAGAGTATGCCTACTGCCATCAAGTCATTCAAAATACTGTCCTTCATCTAGGTAATTAATCCACTGATCAAAATATTCATCCTCGCCAAAGAGCACAGAATCCAAGGTTGATGAGTCTTCAAAAGGCTGTGGCCAGAGTAGTTCGTCCACGTTTATATCCTGCGACGCAAATGGTGCAGTTTCCATTGGAGAAATATGTAGGTGGTCATATGAAGCACCAATAATGGGCCCAGAAGGCTCCCTGATGTTGGGCAAAGGGTCTGGATCACGGTTGGGCGGTAGATCTTGGGCTCCCAGCGATTGTCCTAGCGTCGAAAGTGCCAAAACAGACTGAGATTCTCTCTGCCCAGGGGGGCTGGAAGAAGGAATGGGATTCCGTATCAGCCTCAGGATAGCATTAGTAGTAGCTGAGGTGCTATCACCCTCCGGCCTACTCATTGAATCGCGGAGGAACGATTGCAAAAGACTCGGTAACTCTCTCTCCAGGGTGCTGTACTGCGCTTCCAGCATGGACTCAAGAGTCTCAATAAATGGCGAATAGGGTGCTGGGTGTTCTCCAAATAGTTTGACCCATGCTTTGAACCACTTTTCTTCATGAGAGCCATGTAGACCGGTAAGATCGTTATACTCTTCTTCAAGAAGCAGACCCGTTTCTAGAGCAGTTTTCTTCTCACAAGTGCCAAGAAGAATATGCTCATTCTTTTCGGCCTCAGCAAACTCGCCTTCAAACTCTTCTCGGCAATCGGGGCAGTGCTCTCCTTTGACAAGGTGCCTTCGCTTAACATGCTGTAAAACATGATCCCATTTGGTGAGGCTGTACCCAACGCAACATTGATATTCTTGAGGATCAAGCTTGTAAAATAGACAAGCTAGCTTCTTGATGAAAGGCTGTTGAGGACCAAATCCTCTTTTCTTTTTTCCGGGGCTTTGTTTTTGCACACGGTTGTTTTTGCCATCATTGTGTTCCTCGTCTGGTCGCTGTTTCTTCTCGCCAGATTGATTTCCAGAGCTTGGCGAACCAACCCGCTTGTATCCGAAGCTCGGTGGTTCAGAGCCATGGCATTCCAGTGTGAAACGGTGGAGAAACAACCAGTGGCAGTGTCTGCCGTGCCGGGCTGCGCGGGCGCCATTGGCTTCCTTGCTCCAGTGTCGGGTAGCCGCACTAACTTCGCCTCGGGAGGGCATGGGTAAAGCTTCGTCTTGAACCTTGAGAGCCACCTCGTGGGGTTTATTCTCGTACCGTCCAATTGGCTTATCAAAATCGGCAAAAAGACGCAGGAAATAAAGTTGCTGAATTAAAGCCTCCAGATTAGTTGACGTATTTCTCTGTTTTGGCGCTGGTGAATGGTGATTGGAATCATGAAGGACCAGCTGAAGGCCACTTCGTGGAAGAGTGATAATGCTCATTGTGGAAACAAGGCTCTAGACGAGTCAAGGTAAAATAGGGATTAAAACAATGAACTGTTCCGTACAAGAAGTGTCTTTGACGATAAATTTAAAACCTTGAGGCTATCACAAGGGAAAAAGAATTGTTTGTTAAACAATGTAAGCCAATTGTCTTAGTTGGCAACTAAATTCTAAAGAGCCCGCCACCAATTCATCCTCACACCGTTGTGTTAATAAGGCGGCCAAGGCAACTAGAGCTAGATTCCGAGACGGTAATAATTATTCTTCAGTTTTAGCAGCCTCTCGCATCTGCGATGCAAAGCAACGTGTCTGCTGGTCTCGAGGGGGAGGGGTGTATCTTCTCCCTTGTTGGGATTGGCCATATCCACATCGGCTGCAGTAGCGGCTTCAACACAATCGTGTGAAGGAGGGTCGGAAGGAGGCAATTGTCTGCAAATGCAAGCCACAGATGATATAATTGGGCAACCTAAGTCGCATTAGGCTAAAGGCCATTGTCAGTCGAGATGAGATGCAGTAACGAGGTAGTGCACACGAGGAAAACAGCGACTGCCAGGTCAATCCAACTTATAATCTAATCAGGTCTGGATACTTAGGTAAACTGAGGAGAGTTTAGTGTAGACTTAGGAAGCCTTAAACTAGATATTGTTAACCCTTGACCTCAGCTGGTACCTTTTTTGCTGGCTGGGGATTGGTGGCTGCTAGAAACCAAATGCGAGATTCAGGCCCCAACAACCAAGAGGTGAAGGAGCATCGTTTGAGGTCCGAATTTAGCAATTGAGACGTGTCACGCTACCTGCATGAGTGCAATAAAATCAGTTTAGATATTCGCCTGGCGATTTCAGTTCCACGAATTCTTTCTTCTGCTTAGTACTCCCTCAAAGTTTCAAAATTGAAGCTGGATTGCTGGATCTGCTGACACTGACACTAGAGCTACCCCCAGCGCTGAAACCCATGTTCATTGGTGGCAACTGCTAGAAACTTTGTGCCTCAAACACTGGAGGACGTCACTTGTGTTTATCAGTTTGCTACAGGTATCTCATGCTTAGTACGTACTTCAACGTGATCGACATTCTTGTCCCATATTCTCCAAGAGCCTCATGGAGTCAAAGGCTATGTGAGAATGCTTTACCAGACTGCTATGAAGACACCCGCATCAATACGTCAGTTATCTTCCACCGCAGTCCTGTCCACGGGAATAGTTGTTTCCTCGACAGTGCTAGAGTTCATGGCAGGCCAGAACTCCTGTCCATGGCTCCAGCTAACCCAGCCACGGGAGGGGGGCGGGGGGTCAGAGGATGACATGTCTTTTGCAACCTCGGCACCGAGCCCAGAACATTTCACCGCACAACACTCTTTGACCTCTCTTCTCGACTTCCAATTTGAATCAGGCTTCTCGACGCCCATACCACATTATCCAACGCAGGATTCTAGTTCACAGATACTTAGCTTCGCGGAAGCCATACATCTTGCTGAAACAGTGGAAAATGGGTCAGAAGCAGTCAACGACACTTACGCAGAAACGCAATCTCAGTACTGTTCTGCGCAGATGCTGTCAGATACGTCCCTTCCGTTGAGACAAAAACCTTTTGACGAATCCGAAGATCTCACATTCTTCGATGCACCAGAAACATCTAGGCATTATGAGCAGGAAGCGAACACTCTGCCAAGTAGAAAGGTGTTCAGACCTTCTGCTAGTTTACTATTAACATACGGTAAAGGCAAGATGCCTAGTTATTCCATATCCATATGTCCGCTGACCGGGACGCAGGAGATTATTTTGAACCGCTACAGTCAATTGAGGAAGATCTATCCTCATCAAGAGAGCAATCCGTACCTTCAAGCCCAACTGAGACATGCATCGCCGACGAAGATGGAAGTCCCTGTTCCTCGGTGATTGAAAGTGATGATTCCAGTATAGAGGACATTGAAGAAAGAAAAGCCTTTGCATGTCCTTATTTCAGACTTGACCCAGTTCGCCACATCGAGTGCTTGAGCCGTAAGCTCTACCGCATCCAAGATCTCAAACAACATCTATCTCGGCGCCATTATATCAAGCGAAGCAAGAGGACAACCACTTCAGATAATGTAAAGGGAGTAAATATGAGAACTCAGAGAGTTCTGAAATCCCGCTCAGATAGAAGACTGTCACCTGAGAGTCAGTGGCACGAGATCTGGAGAGTTCTGTTTGATCGTACATCACCGACTGAAGGGCCGTATCTCAGTAACACTAAGGAAGAGATCGTTGGAAGTGTGATCACGATATGTAAGAAGGGAAGCAGTCGAGTCGTTCCAGGGATACTGAGAAGCCTAGGGCTGCCACACGATCAAGCAAAGGCTATTCAACAGTTGATGGAACAATTATTCAGCGGGTTTCAAGAATTATCGGGTGAAGCCTTGAATGATATGGAGACAGTGAAGTCTTCGACAGGCGATGGCGTTGATTCGATACCAATGACACCAAAAGACATGGAGTTCGATTTAGCTGTACCACTACATCGATCACCCACGGCCCAGGCTCGAGTTTCTCACGCAACTGAGGAGCTGATGCCAGTAAAAGAATCCAGTTCGATGATATCGACCGGAATACCAGGCCATACCGCTTCCGGTGGGAACGGGGAGGACGACATATTGATGAGATATCCACCTACAAAGCTCCCGGAGGCAAATCTCCACTTGAACCCTCCCTGTACAGCTAGCAACAGCGATTCACCCTGGAAATCAGCGACGGACACCAGGCCGGCGTATGGATGGGAATGCGATTACTGCGGCTTCGAATACATCTTCAATCCCGGTGGAGCCGGCAGTGACATGAGGTGTTTCAATTACCCATGCCTAGGCCAGTTTCGCGGAAACTTTTGTTCATTTTATAGGGTGTGAATTCGAAGGGGATGTTTCGGGGTGTCGGATATGCGGAGGGGCTTGATAAGAGACTTACTTACTGTTTAAACTCTGAGTGTCCAAGGAGGTATGGCTTGTGGCATGTCTTTTTAACAGAATAATTCTCAATTCATTAAGAAACTGCTAAAAGCACAACTCAGAGATAGTTTGTGCTACTAGTAACAGCAAGACCAACGGAAAGTCACTGAGCGGTTGGGCTCCTGTTCTTGATGATAGGAAGGGTACCAGCTGCTGGGAGTATGTTGATGCATGGGAATGCAATAGCTGCGGATTTGAATATATCTTTAGACCTAGCGGAGCGAGCAGTGACATTTTATGTATTAACTATCCCTGCACAGGAAGGTTTCCTGGCTACTATGGTCCAGCGTATAAGACATGGGTCAGGAGAGATAGGGGAGGTTGAAGGCTTTTTGCCGTCTAGAAAGACTCGATATGACAAAAAGACTAGTTTTTTATTTTCCAAAGACTTTAGTAGTCGAGGGTTGTGGTGCGTCTTGCTAAGTTCGCAGTTCCAGATATATTGAGAGCTACCACCAAAGAAACCACCTAGCTGCCCACCCATCAGCATCCCAAAATGATTGTGCCCATTTCCATTGGCCAGGATTTATTTCAAAAACGTCCTTAAAATAGACCCATGGATTCCAGCTATGCTTCTCTACTGTTCCAATCCTGTATAGCTCAATACCGTGAACCATGAGAACGTTGGGATGTTGACTGTCCAAGACGCTCTCAAAGTTCGATAGCACAAACCGTGACTGATCTTCAAGCCTCATACTCTGGAGATGTAGAAGCATGCCTAACCCTTCTGATGTGAGGTAGTGCACATATTTATTGACCTCGATCTGTGTGCAAGTTCGTAGTCGCCGCCTTTGCCGCTCGTCCGCCACTTGGGTGTTATCCGGATCCCCGCCACTTATAATGGCCTTCATGCTTACACTCAGATGTAGCTTTATATCATTCATCATGGTGCAGTGCTGATCGTAGACATAGTATGCAATGGAATAGAAGGTTTCCGTGGCGTACATTGTATCGCGTGACTCTAAATCATATAGAAGCGGCGCAAAGAGGAGTCGACGTATGCTCTCGTCCCTCGGAAATAACGGCTGCTCCATGTGGAAGAAAGCCTGGACGTAGCTCTCGAAGCGACAGGCTGCGTTGATGAACCTTTGGCACTCCCTGAAGGTGACTTCAGGCCAGTCTTCTGGGCTTCTATATCGGAATAACTCCTCCCGCGCCTCGGCGATATAGCTTGTTGTTAGCCATCCAACCTCGATTGCAAGTGTCGAAAGTGCGCATATGGTTGCGAGTGAGGCCCGATGGCACACGTGATGATGGGTATCATGACTGCTGATACAAGACCGGAGGATTGGACTGACGATTTGTTCGCGATGCTGTGGCCTAGTATCATTGAACGCGGAATCTTGCTTGGCATGCCGGAGTCGGGCCGCGAGTAAGTAGGCAGTTGAGAAATGACCCCCACAGGCTTCCATGATTTTAGTCGTGTGCGGTGTCATCACCTGCTTCCTGTTGTCGAGAAAGCAGTGTAACAACCAAGGATCCGCGCGAGTCATGGCGGAAATATGTTGTGGGGTATCGACATATTTCATGATCGCCACTGCGAGCTCGAGGGGTAGATCCTGAAACCCGGCCATGGTGGGCGTTGTTGAAGAATGGAATGGCTGAGGCACATGGAGGCAGGACTTCAGGTGCTTATATAGTTGGATAATAAGCTTTCAAAACTTGCCACGCTGTGGGTTATGGATAACCTTTTCGCAACCAAAACCTTGACATCGTGGGTTGTTCAATCTGACCAATAGAAACGGGCATTATCATTCTGAGTTTCCAATGGACACCTTCTCATGTAGGCAACTATAGTTTCCCAACATCCTTGAAGAAGTAATAGAGAAATATTACCCGTACCCTCTGAATACCATAGGGAGACACTTCGAGTCAAAGACATTCCCTTCCCCCATACTCAACTCTCCTCAAGCATCATCATCACGACCGTCATCATCGCTACGATTATCAGGATAGCAAGACACATCGTTTTTTTTTTAATCACATACAAATTACTATACAAAAATTAAACAACATGTCCGATCTGACAATGGCTTTTCAGCCCAAAGCTTAACATTTTCGCCCGAAACTATCCGACGGGAGTCGAGAAACCTAGAACCTCTATCCTAAGGGATGACAAAACTTAGGTAAATTTAGCATAGCTTAGTATAAACTTAGGTGACCTTAGACTAGGAGCTTAGGGTCAGCCAGATCTCGCGATATTCCAGCACCTTCTTCACAGATGATTCTCATTTGCTTTAGCGCGGGCAGAAATAGACCTGCCGATCACTTGGCATGAGACGACCAAGAATCTAGTTTCTTCTGCAGTTTGTAGAAATGTCGCCGTATCTCTTCCAGTGACTTTACGTGATTACTGTCTATTCTGCACCTGCGATAGGCGGTGACTGCCTCTATTGTTGGGCCATAGTTGCTGATATCAGGGTCTGCAGTATGTCTCATAGCGGTGAAAATCGTACTCCTAGGTACTCAAATGACAAGGCTGCCAACAAATACAATTCTCCATAGGTGTCTAAGTTCTCTCTGCTGATTCAAGTTCTCAACCACAGGTCTCAAGTGCAAATAACAACACATCTAGCTCTCGAACACTATTACAGAATTCACTATCCTCCAAGACTTTCGCGGCTCTTTCACCCAGCCAAACCTTCTGTACTTATAGTAGTACAGTGTCAGGACTCAAGCTAGAGATGACGTGCTCACGCCAGTAATCAATCCCCGCAATCATGGCACCAGGTCCAGCCAGCCATAAACCACCAACGGAGGCCAAGGCTCCCAGCACAGCCTGCTTTGTTCTCACAAAACCGAGTGAGCGCAATTCCCAGACAGCGTACAGAGAATATGCCAGACCCGAGGCCGCACTGATGACACCTGTATTTTGACCGAATAGCGCTGCTTGAGATATGGCTGACAGCGTCCAGTCGGTGGTTGATACAGCCTTGGCGACGACGGGAACAGCCAAACAGAGAGCAAGCGCAATGCCATGAGAGAACTTGAGAGGCGTTACATCCTCGTTCGTATACACTTGGAGTTCGGATGGAGGAGCATAATTGATAGGCCTGTCTTTGACCTTCGTGTCAGGTTCCTGTTGTTCGCTGCTGGTCGTCTTGCCGCGGATAGCAGCGAGTCCTCTAGTGAAGACAGCACAAAGCAAAGGGTATGCCTGCCACACTGTCCCTACGTAGTGCCTGACTTTGGCATCTTTGATCGGCAGCAGTGCTGCCACCGTTGGTGCCACATATCCGAGTAGAACGCCTGGAACAATGGACTTGGCGATCTTAGGATCGACAGGCTTGTGGATAGTGGACTTGGTGGAGAAGATAACAGACGACAGGCAGAAGAATGGCAGCACTGAGCTCGGACCGATGAGTGAGTATATGAGCGAGTAGACCGTTGTCCTGTTTATGTTATTGATTCTGTCAAGAATCCATCATAAGGTTGATACGAACCATGACAATGGGTTGAGTGAATTTCCTCACCGAGACCCCTCGATGAGCCAGCCCGAGAGAACGGGGACCAAGTTGGCCAGGCCTGCCACCGAGCTCTGCCCAACTACCTTTCCCAAGAGCCCTCCAGCGCCCCATTGTTTAAGGACGCTGTAGAGAACTCCTGTTCCCGATCTAAGGTCCTTGTTCTTGAGCGCAGCAAAGAGCGACAGTCCAAGAGTGCCGGTTGCTAGAACCCAGGGGACTCGCCTAGCAAGACTGCCCTTGATGGGCTTAGCCGGCAACTCGTCCTCGAATGGAACGAAGTGAGGTCGTTTCGGAACTGGAATACCTTGGATCCTCGTAGCTTCGCAACAGATTGGGGTGACAATGTCAATAAAGGCGCTTGGACCAAAGAGCGAAATAAGAGGTTTGAAGGTGAAGCGAGCGAATGGGAAACGCTGGCTGATCATAATTTGAAGCGAGTGTGCTTGCTCGACTAGAGTTTTGGCCCGTTCGTAACGGAGGGCGTGGACCTCGGACAGCGCATTGTCTATCTGAGGGTCTGAGTTTCAGTTGGCGAATCAGAGCGTTGACGAGCAGTGCTGCAGGCTCCATGGCTCCGTTTCCACCTTGGCCAGATGCCGGATCAATCTATAAGAGAGTCAGCTATGCAAGAAGGAGCTGCACAGATACTGACGTACCTTGTGAGCCGAATCTCCTATCGTCACGATGCGCTTGTAATGCCAACGATCAAAGACATACTCCTCAAGTGGAACTAGCGTCGACATGATCTTCTGGTCATACAGCTCGCCTAAGGTGACATCACGGGTGATATTATCGCCATGGTGTTTTTCACGAGTCCCTCTTCATCGGCCTTTGTGTATTTGGAAATGTCCTTCCCACGCTTTGTCTCTGTAAGACCATCGAAGAGGAACCAATACGTTCGGTCACCCGGTGCTGCTATGATTAGATACGCGTGGCCATTACCAACCACCGTTTATTGGCTTCGGTAACCCAGAGCAGAGGGCCGCTTCGAGATTCCAAAGATGCACCTCGTCGAGACTGGAACTCCTACAGAACATGTGAGCGACGAAGATACAGGGTGAAGTGATACGTATGAGAGTTTTCGTCTTCGGGGAAGTATCCTGGACTCTGCTCCTTTCCGAGACGCCACATTTCGTCTCTTACTGCGCTGTGGATGCCATCTGCTCCCACGATAATGTCGCTCTCGTAGACAGAATCATCCTGGGTGTAAGCCTGGACTCCACCGTCGACCAATTCCACGCGAGTAACCCGCTTCTTGGTCAACACTCGATCCTTATGTTTGAGGTTCTTGTACAGGACCTGCAGTAACATCTGTCGATCGATGAAAATAGAGGGATAGCCGACCCTTGTCTCAGTTAGTAAAGCGACGCTCCGATAACAATATGTCAAGGCTTTTCCTACCGTTTCTCAAAGTGAACCGAGAGGCTGGTCGGTGAAGTAGCGGCAAGTGGGAGACCATCAGGCCCATACATGCCACCAACAGTGTAGCGACAGTCCCCAGCAATGTCGAGGATAGACTCGAAACATCCAAGTTGGTCGAGGATGCGGAAGCCGTTTGGTAGGATTCCGACGCTGGCACCGACTTGAGGGGCTATTTGAAGATAGGCTTCAAGGAGGACATAGTCTATGTCGAATTGCTCAAGCATGTTGGCGACGGATAGGCCAGCGACGCTGCCACCAACTATGATGACTCTGAATCCCATGGTTATGATTTGTTGAGGTATAGTTCTTGCTGATTTGACTACTGATCTTAAAACGGCATGAGATCATTATATATATACATAGTGATCAAGGCGCAGAGGCCTCATCAATGGGTTTTCGGGTTTGATTGTATCCGTCGCCCGAAAAAGGATCGACATCAACAACAGTCCGAGCTTCAATTTGCCCCAGACTGGTTAAGAGGAATACGCAACTATGTTTCCACTCTAGCTTACTAAGCGGAGCAATCCAACAGATGCATTAAATTACGAGTATTCGGGATGTCACAAACGTGTTGAGAGATGACAGCCTACAGCTGCATCAGCCTCAGCTCATTCATTACTTGTCGCCGTGCTCGAAATAGCCGAACCCTATCTTGACCAAACAAGCAACAACTACCGATTCTTATGCTACACTAGCTCCATTTTGGAATGAGCTACTCAAGTACCACTGGAAATCGGGGTTATCTCTGGTTGTTTGCCGATTTGTCTACGTATGTTGAGGGCTATGCATGAGCGCTAACAGATTGTGATACAGATCACTAGTCATATGGAATAACGAGCATTGCCGCTGGCGATGAATACGCAAGTGGCGCGTTCATTCTTGCTTAAATATCCTTGACTTTATAGCTATGATGATACAGTCACAATGAAGCGTACAGCCAAGGATATGACTTATGCACCTCCCCCGGCCACCAAAGTCTTGGTAACCTATCCTGCACAACCTCTTCCGATCATCTACAGAGGAATCTTGACTGCTCCAATCTGCACAAGGATCCCAAATAGATCAGGCAATCCCTGCTCTTCAACAATCTTCCCATCCGAGAACGTGAAAAGGTTCATTCCAACGATTTCGAAGCTTTTCCCAGAGGGCGGAAACCCCATGAAAGGGCCGGTCTGAGTGCCGCGGGTTTTAGACCGCAGCACCACTTTGTCTCCTTCTATGATTATCTGCTCGACGCTCCACTGGATGTCAGGAAAGGCGGCGCGCATCATGCCCAGCATTTCTAGATATCCGCTGGCGCCCTTCAAGGGTTTTTTGTCGAAAGGGACGTGGAATTCGGCTGACTTGTGGATGACTTCGTTGCCAATAGCGGCGTCAGCTGAGTTGATGAACTCGACGAATCGGTGGATGGCTTCTGAGTGAGACATGGCTATGCAGTTGCAGAGCTTGGCTAGACTGTTGGGTGCAACGAGGAACATTGTAGAAATTTTATCTTTATATATTATCCAACGAAGTGAAGTCTCTTGTTTTTACTCTTACCTACTTAATGATCTTATATACTTTTCTGGAACTCTATTTGAAAGTGTATCTACAGAAGTATCATCCATTTTGTCTAGTGACTAAGCGGGCTCTGTAGTCTGTAGTCTGCACGGTCTAGAAACCATGCCATTTAAGCAGGATTATCAAACCCCCGATCCCCCGACACCCTAATTTGCCGAGGTTTGGAGCTAATAACTCAATACGTTCTGAACGCGTTTCGTCCAGTGTATACGTGTTTATTCCACTTGGCAATTCTCTTGAACATTGCTCTGGAGTCTTGAGAGTTCGGCCCCTCTTACTTTTTCACCTTAGTTGGAGGTTGCTTGAGCTTTAGAAGGCCTGTAAGCGCCGTCGGGAGGATGGGAAAGTCCGCCAAGCTGCTGAGGGGGCTGGTCTTTCTACCTATAAACTAGATCTTGGGAAAGATATTCTATCAAACAGCTTCAGTCCTGTAGGCCAGTCATATTCAATGGCTATACCATGAGATAAGGTTTGGAAGCGGCTAGGCTCATCACAGCAGTTCTGTTAACTGAAAAGGGTGAATCCATTAGACGCGTCCTCGCAGAGTCTACAGACTGTGATCTCCATATTTTAGAAGTCTAGCCCTCAGATCTAGCAAGCAATGCCGGCGTTAAATCATTTACCGCGCGAGCAATCACGGCGCTACGCCAGATCGATGCGGAAATTTTTGCCAGGCCAGGGGACCATCTTACTGGTAAGACTTTAAGAAAAGAACCTAAATAAAGATATATGCTAGCTGATGTATGTCCCACTGTTTCTAACAGACTACCCAGATTTTCCCTCGGGCTTAGATTATGCCCCATAGAGCAAGGCTAACAACTAACAGCCATCTACAGCAAATTCTCTGCATGCTCCACCCACTCGAATCCAGATCACAGCAGCCTAGTGGCAGCGGGGAGATTTTGGAACCCGTCGAGGAAGCCCCTGTGGCGTTGATAGTCAGGCTATAATTTGCCGCTGAAAAGGTCACGTTGACTGATGACTGCCACGTCTCTGACCCGAACTCAACTATGCCCAAGTATGTCGAGTTTGCAATCAAGCGGTTGCGCCAAATGTATTCAAGAAGTGGTGAAACATCCTCGTCGAATCGCGTTATATCGTCCACGTCTTTATCCGGTACCCAGGTGAAGACGTGATTGTCTCGCTGATTTTTGCCATAGTAGAGAGTACTAGACAAAACAACGATTCCGTATTAGCGAATGACCGAAGTCCATACCGACAGATAAGAGGGGATACAAGAAATCACTTACAACTCTCTATCGCCGAGTTTCTGTGTGCCCAGCGTCTTGGTCTTGAGTGGCCAAGGGTCACCAACACTACCAATCCATATCATGAGTTCAATGCCAGCCAAGACCGAGTCGGCCGAGTTTGTTGAGTCAGCGTCCAGAAACATATCAAAGGCGGCATTGGCTACGATGCCAAGCTCATCCAGTGAAGATTTGTTCTCGTCCCACTCGCGACTGCTGAAATTTGGTGTTTCTGTCTCCAGTGATCCTGCTGTCATCATCCAACTCCCCGTCAGGCGCATTGAGGTAATTTCTGCCAAGGGTAGTGGTAGTTTTGAGGATTGAAATTTGACGTGGGGGTATGAGTGCACATTGTCCTCATCGCCCTCCCACAGCCAAGGAGCGTTGAACCACACATTCGTGTCGTCTTCATTGACCTATTGCTCAACAAGGTAGAAAGTTGTTAGAAGGTTGGGCTGGATCAAGAATGGAGAAAATCATGGCAAAGAGCAGAGAGAACTTAAAGAGAGAGAAAGAAAGACGGCAATACAAGGAACCGAAGAACATACCGTCAGGCATTGGAAACCCCCCGAGGTTGGGTTCCATGCATTAGCAGCATCTGCATGTTTCATTAGTACTGCACATCCATCCAAGCGTCGCGCGAGCGAGAGACGTTACATTCGAAATCGCGCAGTTTGTCGTCGAGTGTCTTTTTCCCGCAGACAGTAGTGTCGTCCTCTGCTGACCGTGGCGCCAGAGCTAAAACGCTACTTGAGAGCAGCGTGGTGGTGGATATGACAGCCATCGCTTGCCGCCTTGACCATGGAAGGTAGGATTCGAGGCGAACCATTGTCTGTTATCACTCAGGACATGCAGAACGAGGTCGATGGGAAGCTGTAAGGATCTGCGTTGGCCATGATAAGAGTTTTGCTTATTATATAACGCTCGGATGCCGCCAGCCTCTAGTAGCGCCACTATTCATGTCTAGCCCATGCGCGCTCATTTACGCCAGACATTGAATTCATTCACTTCGTTTATTGACTTGGTTTATATGGTATGAGCTTTATGATAGCATTGCTATCACATACTAACAGCTGCGTTTTCGCTTGCCAGCTCAACACGTATTGGAATGTCTAGTGGCAGTAGGGCCAGGTTGTAGTCGTATCTAAACAAAATAACAAAAAGAAAAGACAAACAATTATTCCATGAAATGCCGGATGACCTTATCTGTGAAATTAATTGTGCGTACTCTATCAGGTAGCCTGGTAGGAGATGAGGGCCTTATGTATTGAATTGATTGAATAATGACTCAGTGCGTCCCAGGATCAAACGGTACGGAGGTCCCTGCTAAAAGTTTTGTCCTGGCCCCCTGTCAGGCTAATGAGTGCTAGCAGGGGATGCCCCTATTAGTACCTGAAGGTACAAGGGATATCTTATAGTAGTGAAGCTAGCGCTATAATATATTATTTATAGTGATTATAGGGCAGGAGCTATAGAGCTTCTAGGGCTAATAAGATAAGACTAAAGTACTAAAGTATCTAGCTAGCTTTTAATTAGCTGAGTCCCTGTCTTGTAAGCAGGTGGTCAGGATAAAACTTTTAGCAGGGACCTCCGTACTTGTTCAGCATGTGGGCTGCTTATCACAGCAGCATTTCATTTCATTTGGTCGGCATCCTCTTGGCAACTCACTGACCAGGCTTGGCAGCACACTGTCCGAGCTGAAAGTGTGGCCTGTGTCCAATCTCAATGGAGAATGCGTTATCGGCCTCACGTCACAACTGCTGTGGCAACGGCTCCATCACCTCACCAGACATGGGCGTTGATTCGATTCGATGATAAAATTTCGTATTGGGATTAGGCGTCCGCGATGTAACGGCGGTCTGATGGTTCCAGTCTTCATATTGCATGTGAAGACGACTTGACTGCCAATCGCTATCCCGTAAAAGCAGGGATCTAGGGCATTAGCAACAATAAACCTAAGAAAAAAGATTTAAGCTCGTGATAAAAGCGTTCAATAGCTTCATCACCTTGCACTCTCGCTGTCACCTGCTCAATCCAGTGTCGGTAACCGCCGGCTCATACTAGAATGGGGCCCTGCACCCGTTTCCAATGAGTCTCCCGTGTACTCCGTATTTTTATTCGACAAACTCGGATGGGGCCGTTGATCACAAACTGACACTAGCGATATGTTAAGAGAGGCAATATTTCTAATCTATCTTTCACCCCAGAGACTGAGCGAAGTAATTCGAGAAGCGGCTCGACCCCAAAAGCTAAACTATTAACAATAGTTTGCGTGTGCTGGCCCTTTAGATGCGTTGTAGAGATTAGCAAGATTGTGCTGGGATCAATGGCCATTTAGAAATGTGTAGAGGGGAAATGCCGCCAAGTACGCCTCACCGTCGGAAGTGCTCACTGCATAGCAATGGTTACTACCCCTGTGAATTTGGCTAGTTATGACTTTGGGCTTACTAGAAAGAGCTTCCGCAGAAAGCTGAGCTCTCAACAGGTGGTAATTACTTTTGGTGCCACTTCTTAGTGCTTGGAAGCTGTGAATACTTTGTTATTTCAAACACAGAATTCTGGGCGCCTGTCTGCTACTCCGGGAACTTCCTTAGCATCCAGCTTCCCGGGGCGCATAAGCACTTTGTCCTTTCAGGGGCCAATCGTCAAGGGTACGTTCTAATCGCGCCATGGCGGTCTGTGATAACAGCTGAAAGCCTGCACCAAGAACCAGGTTGAAACCCGATTCAAATTAGCTATCTATAGACTATGCAGATCTAAGCCAACAGTTAGGCCTCTTGTGATAGAGGCCCAGATTGCAATCTTCACGGTAGGTGGCTCTGATAGCCTTGCAAGTTCCAATAGCTCCGTCTGGCTGCTAATCTAGACTCTTCAGCCGCGTCCACAGAAAAAGAATAACCATTGTGAGGGCCGAAACAGTGGATCCAGGTATGCCGGAGGCGAGTTTATCTGGTGAGCAATTTCATGCTCGAATCTGACGTCCATGTACTTATACGTAGAGCTTTCTGTCTTCTCTTAGGGGGGATTGAGATCGCCGTGCACCTCTGGCTTATTCGTCTCCGGATTACATTCGCTTTGTTCATCTTTTTTTCACTCTTCTTGGTCAGAAGCTATGGTGTCCCGACCTGCGCATGAACAGCTTGCTGTGACGCCTATCACTGCATCCGGCTCTGCACATGATCCATTCGACTCTGATGTGGGAGAGATAATCTTGGACTCAGAGAGCAGCAGCTCCATCACCTCTTCAGTAGGGCTCTTGTTCATGATGCTCACCCCTTTTCTAACTTTATCTAGGATGACGCCGTCTCAGAGCCCACAAGAGCCCCTCCGATTGCCATCCGCGATACAATTCGGCGTCCACCTCCTGAGCCTCCTGTACAACGTCAAACAGTTCAGGCGGGGCAACGGGATGAAATTGTATGTCAGATTCCTCTAGCTTGGGATAGTACCTAATCCTTCCAGGCACCTGTTATCTCTAGCCTACCAGAACAGGAGTTTGACGAGAAATACCAGCCTGCGAACTCGGATGTCGAAGCCAATGTCGTGTCACCTGCGGTCGTGATGAAAGAAAAGGCAGAAGAAACGTCAGCTTCTGATCAAAAGTCAAAGGCTGGCTTTTTCCGCCGAATCCACAACCGTTTCCGAAACACTTATTGTCCGAAAGAGGAGCCACCCTTGGTACTTCCAACTTGTCCCAATGACATTGAGAAGCTTTCGTACATTCACACCAATCGGATCTTGCTTTATGCCTTTGGCGTTTTCTCGTTCCTGTCTTTGGGTGCCGGTATGTGGCTCTTTGCTCTCTCTGCGCCCTTCTTCTACTGGTATGGTGTCTTTGCTGGTGCCATGTGCATCTATCTGATCATCTCCTATGGTGTCGGGCTCATCGGTAAGGACTGGGACTACAAGGCACATATTCAACGAGTTGATGCGTACCCCATCACTGATGAATCGGCACCTACCGTTGATATCTTCCTGCCTTGCTGCTCAGAGCCTCTCGAGATCTTGGAAAATACGTATAAGCACATCGTCAACCTCGACTGGCCTGCATCCAAGCTCAAAGTTTACGTCATGGATGACAGCGCGCAAGATGCTGTTCGCGAGTTAGCAGAGAAATATGGTTTCATTTACCACGTCCGTGACGATCGACCTCGCCTGCGGAAGGCGGGCAACCTGCGATGGAACTTTGCACGCACTGACGGCGAGTACTTCGTCATCTTTGACGCCGACTTCTGCCCGCGACCTGACTTCGTCAAGGAGCTTATCGTTGAGCATCTGGACGATGATAAGACTGCTATTGTTCAGAGTCCCCAGTGGTTCCGAGTCACTGACGACCAGACATGGGTCGAACAAGGAGCGGGAGCTACACAGGAATTATTCTACCGCGTCGTCCAAGTCAACAGAAACAGGTGGGGTGCCTCTATCTGTGTTGGGAGCAATGCCATGTATCGTCGAGCTGCCTTGACTGAAGTAGGAGGTACTGCAGAGATTGGCTTTTCCGAGGATGTTCACACAGGGTATGAACAAATCGGGTTCTGAACTTTGTTTGACCTGGAGCTAACCTGACTCGTAGTTTCGGCGCTGTCGACCGTGGTTGGAAGGTCAAGTATATCCCGTTGTGTCTGGCCACTGGTGTTTGCCCGGCCGGTCCTCGAGCGTTCTTCTCACAGCAAATGCGATGGGCCAGAGGCAGTACAACTCTGCTCACTAATCCTCATTTCTGGACTTCGAACCTCAACTTTATGCAAAAGCTATGCTACATCTCCGGTGGGTTTCCTATGTAAGATATTGAGTGCCACATAACATACTAACTTTCGATGCTTCAGGCTTCCTCTACTACTCAGCAGTGTCACTCAATATCTTCCTCTCACCTATCGCCGGCACGCTTCTCCTTGCCTTCCGTTCGGAATGGTTCAAGGCGTGGAACCTTGCATTCGCTTTGCCGTCCATCTTCTACGGAATTGTCGTTTTCAAAGTGTGGACCAAAGCTTCCTACGGCTTCAACGTGCAGCACGTCATGGTGATCATGTCTTATGCATACCTGACAGCTATCAAGGACCGCATGTTCAACATCGAGCTGCTTTGGGCTGCCTCAGGTGACTCCAAAGCACATAAGTCCAACAAGTATCGCAACATGCGTATTCTTTGCTGGCTCTGGACTATTATTGTCACAGGCGCTATGGCCGGTGTTGTGACATGGAAGCTGTTAACCGGTTTCATCTGGTACCATACTTTACCACTCATGATTATTAATGTTTATAACTTTTACATTACTCATCGTTTTCTTTTCTGCAACTGGTAACATCCTTTACTTATAGTTAGAGCTTTTAGTTTAGATATACTAGATATAATGTTTAGAGATAATAGGATATAAGGTTAGATTTTTAATATTTTTAGTACCTTCTAGAATATATATAAGCAGTTTAGGCTTGTCTTTTATTTAGTCCCTTGACTTACGGTTGGTGAAGAGAAAGAACATTCTGCTTCCTATATGCTGTATTACGAGCCTCTCCTATGTAAAGGGACTTAAAAGACCGTTTCTCACAAATTCGCAGCTCATATCACAGCCTGTGTCAATAATAGAGAGTCTGACAAGACGTTTAGACGCATCTTCAGTGTTTACTTGTTCCAGCTCAATACAGATAGCATCGTTCAGGTAAATCTCAATGAACTACCCAATACATCCATGATGACGATTCGTCGAATTGCGACGGACTGTACATGGAAATTCCAATAGACAGTGGGTTTGAACTTGGCCACAATCTTGACATGGTCCCTGGGCAGATCCGATATTTGCACTGTTTAGCTATGTGACAGTTTCTGACTTGTGGCCAACATGTCTATCAAAGTAGGGACATCAACGTCGGAAGATATGCTTATCATGCTTGCCTCGACTTTTGTTCTGAGACGAGCGGGGGACACAACTTTCCGCGTCATTGTATGTGTAGTTCGGTCCTGTTACGATCGATGAGGTGAAAGCAAGATACAAGAGCCTACCATCATTGTTACAGGCACTCGGGGCAAGGCAACGCATGGAAGACTATAGTATGATCTTATGGTAACGTTGGAGAAGATCCAGTTGGGACCTGCGGGTAATCCATAGGATTCATCTTGTCTGGTATTTAAAATAAAATAATAGACCTGCTCTGTAGTCTCGATCAAGGCTAAATTGCATTCAGCATCTTGTTAAGACTGTAGAGTCTAGGCTTCAATGTACCAAGAGAAGTCTCTCAGTGCCCAGGCCCCTTGATCGCCACTGTTTCTGCTACTCTTCAGACTCTTTCGTACCTCGACACATGATCGCTCAGTCGCCTTTACCAAGACATCAGGCCCTGCGCTATAGACCCATCCCTCTCCGCGAGCAGCGGCGGCCATGACGTTTTGCGCTGTAAAGGCATCCCTAAGTATTAACGCAGTGTCTAAACGCCCATTTTCGGAGCTTATATGTGACCTGATGTCGAGGTTGCTGTTGGTACTTGCTATATCCACGAGATCTGTCCACTCCTTGATCTCGAGTGACTCTCTGGTACGCAAAGTCCAAATCAAGGTGAACCGACCATTCACAGACCCGGCGTCCAGCCACCAACGTGCTAGACTCAGAGCTCCCGTGACACCTGATCCGCCAACTATGCACAGGATGTGAGATGCATTGATATAGCCGGCATCGTTGATGCGATAAGGTCCCTCAAGTCGAATTTCCAGATCTCGGCTGTCTTGGACATTGGGCACCCGAGCCCCCAACTTCCAGGTCCATTCTTTGTCAAGTATCTTTTGAGGCTTACCGCTCGCTCGTTGTATCAGGAATCTTGGTCCATGACTAATGGAAGTCGGAACGGCAGCCGTGAAAGCATGGATCTGAAACTTGCTAACCCTTGGAGCATTGATATGGTAATACAATAAGGGCTCGGAGGTCGGTACGGGTTTCTCCATCATCTGTTGTGGGGTGCTCTTCGCAGGAAGCGAGATTCTGATCCAGCTGCCGCCTATATTCTCGAGTGTGGCGACGGTCTTTCTACTCAATCCATTGATCTCTCCGAAGAATACTCTTCTCACCCAATCCCCTATCCACAACAGCAAACCAGGGAGAAGAAGATAGAAGTCGGTACTGGCATGGATACAGGAAGCAACAAAGATGATAATACCACAAATGACGTGAGTATAGTAGAACAAGTTGTAGTGTTGGCGACGAGTATAAGGGAGTGAAGTGACGAGGATGGCCAAGATCGTCAGGAAGGCAGCAATTCCAGTGTATGTGGTTTGCACGAACCAGGAGCTTCTTTGTTTGCTCTCTGACAAGGTCATTGTTGGATTTCCTGTTGCTAGAGCCTCTTCCTTTGCTTTATCTCCTTCGCTGCTACCATCAGTAGCATAAACCTAGGTCGCATCAGTGATTGCATAAGAACGTCAGTGTTACGCTGAAAGCTCACAATATATGTAATCCCGTGCGCAGCGACGGCGATTGAGAACAGATAAGCGATAAGTCGGTGAGCGAAAAGCAATGTCCCGTGATGTACAGAGAATGCCTGTCCAACAAGGCTATTTCTCGATACAGGTATAATCAGAAGGCCAAGAAGGACGTCGTCATAATGTCCTGTTACACCCGTAATGGTAAGCTGAATCTTAGCGGATACCCAGCTCAAACCGTCGAGGCGGCGTCCCCAGAAATCCCAGTGGGTTGGAAACCAGTATATGGTCGGACCAAAGGTCAAGACCAGTATCCATATGGTCATGAAAGCCTCTCCAAGAGTAAACCCATTACCGAGAAGAGAAACCCTAGGTAGCGGCTGGATATTGGTAAACGACCGCACAGCTGGACTGTATGAACGAAGAGCAAGGAGACAAAGAGTAAGTGACAGGAAGCAATAATAAATAATGACATGTAGACGCGTCTCATACGAGAAATAGTCTTCAGGGCACACAGTGGCATAACAAGAAAAGTGCATCATGACCAGGCTGGCTGCCGCGGAGGCGAGTGTCGTGACAATCAAGGCCGTGATTTGGAGGTATTGTTTCATGTTGATGTTTGTGATTTGGGGTCTGATTTGATGAAGGAGGAGATGAATGATATAATATCGAGAGAGTTTAAGTCTAAGAAGAGCCCTTTATAATGAAAATAAACAATTAAGCTTACTTTAATTCTTTATTTTTAGCATCGCGCAATCTGATAATATCGGAAACGGGCTTTAAGTATAAAGCCCGACTCTGGGAGACAATAAGCACTAGCATCACCCTGAGCCCCAATTGCGCGTCTTGATCCTTCTCTCACTTCTGTAAGTCATCAAATATTCTTTCGGACTTTTATTTTAGTCGCCATCTGGTCTTCCAATGACCAATTAAGGACGGCGTTTCGAAACGATCTCGCGTAACTTCCTAAGATGAATGTCTGAACGGCCTCTACGCAGATGGGAGAGCTCCATAGTAAACCTCGAATTAGGGAAATTCTTGTTTACAGTGCTCGCATTATAGAGCCAGATTCTTGTGGACTGGTTCTGCATCTATCACATAACTTCATTCATTCATTTGGTCGGCAAATTCAATCAACATCCCGCAGGATAGATCTAAGCCACTCAGCCATAGGCTTCTCGCTGCTGTATCAGGCTCTCAGCCACGACGTATTAGGTAGTCGTTTTTAGGTGGTATCATTCTTAAGACAGTCATTCGACACGTTTCCCCAGAGGCGCTATCGTTTAGATAAAGGCTGTACTGATAAGATGCACTAGAATCGGGAACGGAGAATGTCATTTCGTAAGCTAAAGCGTCAGTTAATTCATAAGCTCATTCGTAAGCTAAGCCACGAACAGTAGGCTGAGGAGGCACAGCAGCGTTGGATATGAGTGTCGCCTTATTGCCATGTTTCTTTTTTTCATTGTTTAACAGAGGTTCAAGTACCAAAATGCTAGACAGAGAAAAGCCCTAGCGCATCTCATGGTTCACGGCATAGCAAATGCTTTCGGGTCAACGCATGTCAGGTATGTTAGAGTTAAAGGGCAGCTGAGAAAGGCGATGGGCCACGCCTTTCGTGACATCACCCTGCATTCAGCCCCTTAGTGAGGCAAATCGATTCCTCGAGTGGTGCTGGTTTACCTCGAAGGACGCCCAAAGTTGTCAAATCATGGAATGAGTGGCTCAGCATTGAAGAAGACAGTATACTGATTGATAGCAGCATACCATGGAGGATTCCTTGTGATTGCTGTATCTTAAATACAACATACATTTGACTTTTCTTTTTGTTGAGCTTTCAGAGGAATATTCAATGGTAAGATCCGCTAGATGAACAGTGAAGAAGTGGGAAGTGAGAGATGGATGAGTGTTGACAAATGATTCTGGGCGTTATAACCAGGCAATGACGAACTCGCTTGGTGAGATAATCGCATTACTCTGGGATAGTCCATCTTGATGTAAGAGGTCAAGATCTATACCAACCTCTAACGATGCTACAGTGCGATCCGGGCTGCCCCAAGGGCTATCCGTCTGTTCCCAGACTCTGTCGACACCACTGTCCAAATAGGCCTCATGATGGGGTGACACAATATGCCCTTGACGAGGTGGTCAAGAGCTTCACTTCATTGCGTTTTTTCCATACCCGAGTATGCTTCCTGTGAGCCCGACGGCCCGATACCATTCCGATCACCAAGCTTTCGGGCAGTAGTCTCGAGCTCAACTTGACTCTTGCTTTGACCTTGGCTGTCTGCTGTAACTCAGCATTGGTGCCTACGGTAAGTTTCTGTGAGCTCGGACTTAAGGGCAATGGGCTATCGTTCGCAGAGGTCATCCCACTTCGCGATCTCGCCATTTGCGCAAGGTGGGTTGTCTACAAAGCGGCAATAGAGGCAAAGCAACGGGAGCTCCCGCCGGGAACGCGGCAAGCGGATAATTGCTGCAAAGTAGCCCACTTGGAAAAAGCAAAAGGCTTCGGCAATTGGTCAAGCCGTAAGGACATCTGCAGACGGGTAATTGCTGGGAAGGCAAAAATATTCCGGAGAGCTAGTCTAAGTGTCACAAGTACTAGATTACTTAGGTTAAAGTCATACTAGCTTTATGGTGAGTTCAGGAGAAATTTGATCACTTTTTTCCAGTCTGCTTAGAGAGATCCGAAGCCATTTTATTGTCGCGATAAAGTTCCTGGCATTAGCTCCAGGTCCCCATATATCCACTGCCACTGCTCCATCGCCAACTAACTAATCTTATTTATAATCCTTGTATCTCATTCATCCCATTTGCACACCGGGAATTCTTCTCTCTTTCCTCTTCTCTGATGTTGTTTTGACCGGCAAGAACCCCGGTCCCTCTCAAGGTAACCAGTCATGTCAACATTTCAGGCCAATGCAACTATGAGATCTACAATACGAGCTCAGCTAGCTACCACCCTTGTCGACTACAATGACAATCTTGACGATTCAAGGCTGGTTCAAAATTATTGCATGGCCTTGGCAGGAAAATCTAGGTATCAGACCACGATGCATAATCATGATTCATGTACGGTCCTCAATGCCGTCACGGGACCTTGACAAATCGGAAGGTGACTAACAAAAAACAAGATTCTGCATCTCTGAGGTTTGTGATCACATCTGAGGCTTGAAAATAAGGCCTTCCACCTCGGAAAGAACTACTGCTGTATCACCGTGTCATCACACCGATCCCATTTGCCTTGGTCTGTCACTCCGTCGTACAAGCACAAAGCCTCAAGGTCGTGGCGATCGACGATCACTTCGGTCAATACGACGTTGTACTATGGCAAAAGATTGATATCGATGTCTGTACGCCGATGAAAGCCATACTGCATATTGCAGATCTTGGAGGAGCTGAAACATTTAGCAATAATTTAAGTAGTGATCTCCAAGAGACAAGATAGCCGGCCAAGTGGCTGAACAGGTACTGTTACCCTATTGGATCCCTTTTGACGGGTAACGAGTAGTAGGGATATCAAAATGCAGACTATCAGACCGAGTCAGGCCTGACTGACAAATCGTGAGGCTGGCGGACAGTTGCAGTGGTAATACAAACTCCGTAAAAATACGGAACTTCTTATCAGAGTATGTAAAACGCAGATCACTCTTGTTTTTCACCTCCCTCAGCGATTCCCCTTCCTAAACCAAGCCTTTTATGAACATGCGCCCTCTGAGACATCCCAACGGGTCCTTGGCTACTACCCGTGGCAAGGGTAATAACGCATGTCAGTATTGCCACATCCAGTGGTGAACGTTTTGACAGAAATGTCTTGTAATTTCTGGGGCTAGAGTGAGGTACTGCTGCGGCACATGCATACAATCCACTTTCTCTTCTGGACCAACAGGACCTGTTTGGGGGCTGAGACTTCCGGCAATTGGGTCCAATTAAAACCGTGGTCTCAGCCCTCCCTACCGGGCCATCGGCAATGAGACATTCATTCTGTCTGGTAAGACTCTGCAGGCTAGACTTGCCCTTTTGCCGATCGCTGCATGATCCAGTAACGGGCAGCTAAGACAATTGAGCCAGGAACAACACGCGTGGTTGTCGTGGCTGTCTCGGTCTAGGGCATTGTTTGCGGGTCATACAAAGAAGTAATTATGCCAAGTTTACTGCGGGTTAAACAGCCCCCCCATTCATTGTGGCTGCATATTGGGCTGCGGCCCCGTTTTGCCTTTCAGCCAAGGACCGGGAGGGGAGAGCAAATGAGGGCGCTCGATGCGGGTGCTTGGAGTTGTCGTTGACGACGTGGCTACCGCGAGATCCTTGTGCCTCACACGAGCAATCCACTACACTCGACGTTTTATGCTGTGCATTTTCAAGATTTCAGCTCTCAAGAGTAATGCAGATTATTGCTTTTGGATGTCGTGGATCAAATCACTGCAGTTAGCCGCGGGAGACACGGAACCGAGCCTGTATCGACGTCTTGGTCACGGAGCAAAGGTCCGGAGCAGCCAAGGCAGTGTCACGATGTAATTTTGTTGTTTTCTCATCAATGAAATTCTATTGAGCTCATTTTGCTGTTCATTCAATACTGCAACTGCTCTGTCCTATTCTTAGCTGAGATTGGACTATGATGCCCTGAATCCCCATAGTGCGGGCGGCGCTAACCCAGATACCGAGGCCATCCGTTGGCCTGAAAATCTACGAGCGGACTCTCGCCCTACAATTCTAAAATCCTTAGCGGGCATCGGCAGTTAGAGTCGTACTGTTACGCAAAAAGTATATTGAAACAATGCAACCATCCCTGTCAGAAACTGAGACTGTGACAAAGAGGAAAGAGAAACAAAAACATGATCTGAGCAGGGTAAACATGGGTCTCTCCCTCGTCCCGGCCAGGTACCGAGTGTATGATGAAGATCACAGACCAAGGGAGGATGAGCTGAGCCCCACTAGCAGACACAGACCGAGTGCAGTGATCGCCCCGAGTTCCGCTGCTCACAGTCTATGGACTGGACTCAGCTGAGATGTGTGATGCGGAATATCGTCACGTAGCATTATGGGTTGGGAGTAATCTCGTACAGTCAGGGAGACAGGCCCTTGATCAGGGAAGTCAACGCTTTTGGTGTGAACCGTCAAGTATAAAGAGGCCATCATCTTCCCTCCTGGACTCAAAATCCTCATCAACACTCATCAGCATCTCCAGCAGCATCCTCAACACTTTCACTCACTCCCAAAAACCAGCTTCTTTCAACTCTCAACTCCATTCAAAATGCAGTTCACCAAGATCGCCTCCGTCCTCGCCATGGTCGCCGCTGCCATCGCTGCTCCCGCTCCCGGCAACTACGAGGTCGAGCCTCGCACTGGCGGCAGCAACAACGGCAACAACCAGCCCGCCTGCTCTGCTCAGAGCCAGCAGGTTTGCTGCAACGGTCTCGGCTGTCTCGTCCAGATTCTTGGCGCCGGTTGCTCCACCAGTTCCTACTGCTGCCAGTCTAACTCCCCTCTGGCTGTTGTAAGTAGCCCCAGAAAATGGAGAGCAACATCAAATACTAACTATTTTCAGGGTGCCCTCGTCAACGTCAATGCCCTCAACTGTGTCAAGATTCTCTAAGTGACATGCCTCGGCGACTTGGCCTACTCCTTGGAGTAACCTGTTGGATTGTTGGATATTGGGGCACATATGGTGTGAGGGATCTGATGGAGAAAGCCTCTGCCAGCTACTCCGCATGTTAATAGGCAGTGTTGATGTTTGTATTTACTTCGATGACCTTAATTTGAGGTTGAATATACATACAGGGGTTATATACTTGACTTTACTTGGCTCTTGACTGTGAAAAATGACATGGTATTCACTCAGCACTATCACAGAAACCAAACCAACTAGATCACAAGCAAAGTCAACAGATGATCACATGAACAACCATCAGACAAGGATTAGAGCTGATTAAAATAACGCAAACATCATCATCCAGACAAGCTTCAGCTCTGCTCATCATGGTCTCGTAAACTTGGACTATGGAGTCAATGCCGTTACCGGATGCAGCGGAGTTCCTAACTCAATCACAGAATGTAACCCAGGGATCCCTGACAATCGGCCCATCCACAACCGTTGAAGAAACAACTTAAATTCGCTTAACTACAGCTCTGACCTATAGCAGCAAGTGCACGTTTTGAAAACTGTTGAGGTCGTATCCATGCTCGAATAGATCGTTCCAGGCTGTGTCGATGCTTGGCGTAGGATACTCTTGACGAGGCGGTGGATTCTGACTTTTTACTCCAAACCATGACATGAACTCTGTGTCAATCTCGCCTTCAGCATGTGACGTGTTGTCGAAAATCGCCAACGTTGCATTACCCAATCTCCGAATGATCTGGGTACTTCTCTCACCAACCTTTTTGCCGTGTGATATTTTGGAGAGAAGTCTCACGCATGTTTCTATGTTGGCCTCGACGACTTCTCTTGTGAGTTCAAGTCTAACCACGGAACTCGCTCTGATAGAGTACAGCATCGTAACAGCAGCCATAAACAGCGAATCCAGCGCCACAAAAGTGTAGATTATCTTGTTCTTCGCGTACAGAGCGTTGTAGCAGCTGATAAGGCTTATGGATGAATCAGCACATAAGCGAATGGCATCTGCGCTGCTGACTGGCGATGCATGAGATGGTCGGTGGAGGTTGATGACGGCTTGATGATAGGCGATTTGGAACCACTCTGGCGTTTGGTACATCGACAGTGGCGCAAGGTATCTCGGGGCGGAAAGAAGCCACGCGTTGAGACGGGTGTAATGCTGCTGGCGTATGGCGTCGAGGTTTCGGCCTTCGAGGTTTAAGCCACCTGCTGAGTGGAGGGTTGAGTATATCCCCGCGTTAATCTGACGCAGTTCGACAATATGACGAAATGCAGACATGTCTCTGACGTCGGGCAGGATGTTCGCTATGGCTTGATCTGCAGGTCCGGCAATTTGCTCATCGGTGAGGACCAACGGCGGGGGTATCGTGATATCAGCATCTTGAATGCCCAATGGTCGACCGAGAGAGATCGAGACACTTCGGTCCATGGTGTACAAGCTCCAGAATAACCGTTTTCGCATCTCGGCATCTAGCAGTGTCTTATTGGCCATGCTCTCCTCCCGATGCATGTCGATACCTACTGCAAGCCTCAACGCCATGCCAACGGTGTACCACAAATTGACCGACTGCGGCTCGTTGCTGCCGAACAGACAGAGCAGGGAAAGACAGCGTATGCAGTCGAGGTCATCAGCTGAAAGCACCGCGTCAAGATCACGCACAGCTGCCTCGAAGAAGACCTCGTGAGAAACGGGCGCGTCTGAACTAATGCGTGCTTTTTCCGATGCTCCAATCGCAAGAACCATGTGTACTTCAAACGCTGATAGTCTGCTCCTGACTTGGCCGTTGCAGTATGGTATGTAATGCTGCTCCATGAACGATGGGCGATGAAGGACCGGGTATTGCGGCCATCGACGATCGAAGAATACTTCAATCAAGCTGAGGCCGTCTCGGTGAAGCGAGAACGTGTTTGACGTGGCGGTCGGAGGCGTCTCACTGGCTGACAACCCATGCCACAATTGCCAAGGCCCCGTCATAAACCCCGTCTCAGAAGCGCCATTAGGTCCCAATCCTCGAAAAGTTGGCAGAAGCATGCGTCCAACATATCCCCTCTCCAAGCTCCCAACCGAACCATCGGGTTCTTGGCGATCGGCGACAGATCTTATCTGCAGATGACTCTCCTGAGACCGAGCCTCCGAGGGCAGTCTCGATTGCATGGCGAGTTGTGTCTGCAGCTCATTCACCCGGTCTTTCAGGCGCTCTACCTGGCCTCTCAGATGGTCGCATTCGCATTCCCTGTCGACCTTGACAACGAGACGATCTGAGGGGACACAAGGCACATTTGCAGCAGCACAAGCCCCGCATACGGGATGTCTGCCGTCACACTTTGGTCACACAAAAGATCAGTTCATTATGTCGTCGACGACCCGAGAAGATGTGGTAGCACGTACTTTTTGTTTTCTTCGGCGACATCTCTGGCACGCTGCCGATATCCTCTTGAGACCACGACGCGGCGATCTTATCCGGTCAGTGTCCCTGTCTGAGTGCGTATCGTAAGCTGAGGCCGATTCAAACACGGCGGGAAGTTCTCCGTCATCGGTGGCGGACATTTTTCGGTTTGGGGTTTTTGGTGGTGATGGTTTATTAATGAGGGATGAAATTGTTAATGCGAAAGAGTCAGGAGTGACCCACTTTATCGATAAGGACAATCTATCTCCGGTTCAATGCCGGCATAGCCGATGCTGAAAAGATGGATCTCCCTGAGATTCGGCCGGATTCGGCCCTTATGCCCGGCCTTATCTCGCATGTCGTGATTGAAGCAGATAATGGTCTTGTTTTATACTGGGAACCACTGATACTTAGAGTTTTCTTGTTGTTTAAATAAGAGTCCATTTATATAGTGGCTAGACTATGTCAAGTCAGTCAGACTGAGGTTCTGACCTTGACGTCATTGATGAGGCATCTTAATATCATGGGACTGATCTGGTGTTTTTTCTCTCACAACACTTGCTTTCTGAGAAAGACTCTGAGAAGAGAAGTTGGCGTGTTAGCCGTCTTGCAGTTCGTTACTCTATGTCATGCTGTTTTTCTTTACTAGCACGATATCAGGAGTTAATAATATCTAAACCTGGCTCTTTAACTACCAGGGTCCACTTCTGTTTGGGTCTGAGAGAAACTTAGTGTTGTAAGTGTAATTTATCTGTTACTTTTAAAGCCGCATTTCTATTTTTACAGTCTAATATTAATCTGTTATAAGGTGCTGAATAATAAAAGTTCAGCTTATGAGACTTTAGGGTACATGGAGCCGGCGCATGATGTCATTTCTCCAAAATGGGCTCAGGGAAGTGAATCCTCAAGCGCAAAAACGGAGCCAGCACGTGGAACAGACTCACCATTGCCTGACACCGATAAGGCTGAATAAAACGGATTTACTGAGCAATAGACACATCAAGAGACGTCAGGGTCCTCTCCGAGTCATGACTCCACTTAATCGGGCTACTCGGTATCTCGGAGCCAGCCCTTGTCACCATCTCAACACGGTCAAGCTCTTCAGTTAGCGACCATCCCCCCAACCAGTAAAAATACAGCACTTCTACCCCGCAAACAGCACTATCAGTAGCCTAAACCGAGTCTTCGGGGTGAAGCTTATCACCTACGGAACCCTATCGGAAGCCGGTGGGACGCCCTCTCATCCCTTATCTCTACGGAATGCCCCCCAGTCCCTGTCACAAACATCCCCAAACCACCACAGAATCAAATCACAATGCCTCGCCCAATAGTCCCAGCGCACCAACGCCAACGAGCAGCAGAAGCCTGCAACTTGTGTCGCGAGACAAAAAAGAGATGCAGTGGCTCAGCGCCCTGTACGCAATGTGTTCGTCGCGGTCTTGAGTCGCAGTGTTTCATCACGTATGCTCCGAGGGGGTCGAGAACAAGAGCTCGCGCTGAAGCTGCAAAGGCTGCGGCGGCGGGATCAAATACTACGGAGCAGATGAGTGCGAGTTCGCATCAGAGCAGTCAGCCGATGGAGACGGATGAGGGGTATAGACCGTTGTCGCCGTCGCATTCGCAGCAGGATGATGAGAAGGACAGTCAGACTGAAGCGTCGAATCCACCACGGATGCTGCTGAACTCGAGAGGCGAAAGAGGTATGATAGCCTGTCACAATTTCCGATGAAATGCTTATTTGTTAGTTTACATTGGAGGCGCAGCATCAATCTCGTTTCTGCAGATTGTGCGAAATTTGGTATCCCAACAGATTGGACCATCGGCATTTTCTCACAATGAGAAGAGCGACACCATGCTTGAGATTGAATCGCCGACAGCTACGACGCACGATGAAATGAGCGCGATGAGATTAAGTCCAGACCAAAAACAGCAATATTTGAGATCTTATTACGTAGTGGTATGTCTACACCAACAATTCTCGAGTATATGCTGATAACAGCAGACTGAAGCATTAATCCACGTCTTTGACGCGTCGGAACTCGAGACTCTCCTCCATCTAGACGACGACACGGGCTACTCCCCCTCTCCCAACCTCTCACCACTAAAACAAGCCTCAATCGACCTCGTAATCGCCATCGGCGCTCAATGCGAGTCCCTCTCGAGCGCCCGAACAATAGGCCAGGCATATTTCCGCTGCGCTCGCAGCCAAGCATTCGTCGGCTTCCTCGAAGATCCAGACCTAGACATGGTCCGCACATTCCTCCTCATGGCATTCTTCATGCTCGGAGAGTGCAGAAGAAATGCAGCGTTTATGTATCTCGGAGTAGCTGCAAAAGCAGCCCTCGCTTTGGGTCTGCATAGTAGAGAGTCTTATGCTGCGAAACCAGGACCAGAAGATCAGGCAAAGTAAGTTTGGGCCTTTATAGAAATCGGATGTGGCTAATTGGTTAGGTTGCGGGTATGGATGAGTGTGTGTATCCTTGATAAGCTTGTCAATTCGCTTCTCGGCCGACCATCCGCTTCTGCCCAGATCCGATCGAATAGCAGTAGTAAATTGGATGACGTCGCGCAGAAGGGGGATAGCATTACCGAGCATTTGATGGCGTCCAACAGAGTTTCCACCATCATCAACGATATCACAGACACGTTATACGATCAGAAGAAGGTCTCGACTGCGATTGTCGAGCAGTTCTTACAGGACATTGAACGCTGGAAACGAGAACTTCCTGCTTCCGTCAAGATACCTTCTGCAGATCCGAGTCCAGGAACAGTAACGCAACAACACGGAGCCATTGCCAAGGTTTACGTGTCGTGTCTTTATTATCTCGCCGTCATGCTTGTTTCACGACCATTCTTGGTTTCGGCTCTTACATCCAAGGGTCTTGGAAAGGGAGCGCATACTCAATTAGCTGCCGCGTGTCTTGATGCAGCGATGTATCTCTCACAAACATGTTCCGAAGCTCTCAACGCTGGGCTATTACAAGGAAACATGTGCATTATGAAGTAAGTTTACTGGCCATCCCAAAAGATCTACATGCTAACCGTCTACAGAGCTCTCGTCTTCGCATCAGGACTAATACTCGGTCTAGAGATATTCGCCAAATACCCCGTTGAATCAGACATCAGCAACGCATTCGAAGGCGCCAAAGATGTCCTTAGACATCTAGCAACTCAAAGTCCACAAGCAGCACATTATCTCGATATTCTGACAAATCTATCTGGGGCTATTGACAAGCGACGATCAAACGAAGCATCCAGCGGAAGAAGTCGCTATGTCTCCAAGCTGTTTAGTCTGGATGCACCGCCTGAGAGTGAGACTGCAGGTTCACAGTCTGCCCAGCAGATGCTAGATACGATGTTTCCTTTCACAGATGCTCAGCGTGGCCAGATGATGGATGATACGATGCAGGATTGGGTGTTTCAGCAGCCTGATGGCGGTGACTTTAGTTTGGACTGGGAGACGTTGAATGTGTCGTTATGGGATACGTATCCATTTTTATCATGATAGCTATCTGTAGAACTGTACGAATTGATGAGCCTGTATGAACAATCACGATCTTCACCATCGCCCTTCGTGATAACCGACGTGATAACACCGGCACCAACACGCATCCAACCTCCGCTAATCATCGGTACAATTGATCAAGCGACTACCCCAGAAAGTCCCCATCCACGATCCATCCGTGTATCCACACAGAGTTTACCGCAAATACGCATACGCGGGCGCTATCAGCAAAATGGGCGCAGTGCATTACCCGACGCTAGCGGATATCGCACCACTTCCGTGCTGTGGACTTCCGCTATCTCGAGATAACCTATCGTGAATACGGAACTTCCGAAAATTACAGCCGCAGGCGGTTGAAGTTGTTGATAGTGGTTGCAGGGCGGGTATGAACTCTGAATGGTTGGCGATCCGGGGTAGATAACGTTTGGACGAGAGGAAGCTAAATAGTGATGGTTGCTCGACTTCAAATCGATTCAATTCATCATCATCAACTCTTTCAATACAATAACATCCATCTCATCTCATCGTACAACACTCAAGTCTTTACATCTCCTCTCTACTCTTCATCTCACACCACATCTTCACACCTTCACAATGATTAAGGACAACGCCCCCACCATGCCCAACTGGAAGCGCCTCAATGTTGGTGTCATCGGCGGTGGCATCGGTGGCATGTCAGTAGCTATCGCTCTCCGCCGCGCAGGTCACGACGTCACCATCTACGAGCGCTCAGACTTTGCCGGTGAAGTCGGCGCCTCAGTATCCTGCGCCGCCAACGGAACTCGCTGGCTGCACGAGTGGGACGTCGACGTCGCCAAGGGTGACCCCGTCGTTCTCAAGAAGCTCATCAACCGCGACTGGAAGACTGGCGAGCCTGTTAGCGTTTATGATCTCGATGACTACGAGAAGCGATGGGGTTTCGTGTACAACATGTTTCACAGACAATACATGCACGCCATGCTGAAGGATACTGCTATGGGCGAGGGAGAGGGTACCCCTGCTAAGCTACTGGTCAACCACAAGTGCTCCGCTATCGACTTCCCCACAGGCACTATCACTTTTGACAATGGTGCCACTGCCAAGCACGATCTCATCATTGGTGCTGATGGTATTGGCTCTGCTGTTCGAAAGATCCTCGGCATCAACCCTGAGAAGAAGCCCTCTGACCAGAGCTGCCTTCACTGCAACGTCACAACCGAAGAGGCCGTCAAGGCTGGTCTCGTCGACTACTCACAAAACAGTGCCCTTGAGTACTGGGGCGGTCAAGAAGGAAAGTGGGACAAGATCGTCCTCTCTCCTTGTAACGGTGGCAAGCTTCTCTCATACTACTGCTTCTTCCCCCGCGAGCAGGGTGACTACACTACACAGGCATGGGGATCTGAGGATCTTCCCACTGAGGATCTCCTCAAGCCTTATCCCGAGCTCGACCGCCAAGTCTTTGGACATCTTGCCATTGGAAAGGAGATTCAGCCCTGGCGTCTGTGGGTTCACCAGCCTTATCCTTACATCGCCAAGGAGAACGTCTGCCTTCTCGGAGATGCTGGCCACCCCATGATGCCTCATCAGTCTCAGGGTGCATGCATGGCTATCGAGGATGCTGCTGCTCTTGGTATCTTGTTCAGCAAGCGATACTTCAACGGTGATGTCAAGCAAGCTCTGTCTGTCTACGACAAGGTCCGCCTGCCCCGAGCTACCCGTGTCCAAGCTGCTGCTGCCAAGGCTGCCTACAACATTAACGAGCGAATTGGTAAGTCACTCGATACGCGATAAACATGATTTATACTAACTGTATCAGGCTTCTCTGTCAACAAGGACATTTCCACATACAAGGTTGAGAACGAGAAGGAGGTCCTCACCATCGAGGAGATGAACACATATGATATGTACAAGGATATCGAGGAGAAGTTGGCAAAGGCACAAGGAGAGAAGTACGCTGGTGGCTTCCTCAACGGTCTGCCTCTGGGTCTTGAGCTGCCCAACGGTGTCATTATCGGCGCATAAATGGGAAAAGAGGAGTTGGGGTCTTTTTATATCTTAGCTTTGTCATAGTCGGTTTTCAAAATGTTAAATTGGTTCATTAGCCTTCCGCTTTCATTTCCTCACACCTTTTGTCGCCACCTCTGCTGCACGCAGATCGAAGCTATAACTAGTTCAGGCCAATTACCCGGACTATGAACCTGTCAAGAACCGCTGGTCAAAGTCTCGATCAAGTCAGTGGATCCCCTAGGGTCCCTGACAGCCTTGCCGTTTTCCAAGCGTATCGATTCTTGCCGTATCTGGTAAGATCCAGGGGTTTGCAACAGTTGGGATCTGCAAGGCCATCTCAAGTCGTCAGTGACAGCAGGGTACTAGTCCATAATCTGACTGGACCTTCTGCCAGGTACCCGTTCGTTGGTTCGCATATCTGTTCCTCAGGGATATGTGCATATTGCCAAGGGACAGTCTTATTCCTCGAGCCATTATTCAGCCTCTTCGTTTTCTTAACGACATCTAGAATCACATCACGTTATAGAAACGACATTGGAGGCCCCTGTAAAGCTTGCCAGCCTCGGACACAGTGATACTGTGATCGGAACAGGCCAACGGGCCTAGGGCTTAACAAGAAGTTGATCTCCTCTGTCGTTGGCGTGAGGCTCAATTCGGACTCTTTTAATTGAATTGGTACGCCGTCAAGAAAAAGTATCAGTTCAAGCGAGAAGAAAGCTGTTTCAGAGATATGACATGAAGAAGCTTCACCTTCCTTGGCTCGTCCCCGAGGAATCTGGTGATGCTAACGCAACATTGAACTGCTCTTGTCACTGTCATGAACGGCATGTATGATTGAACAGTATTTTGATTCTATTTGTCTACTTCTTGTATGCCGCAGCAGCTCCAGTATCCTATCAATCATTAGCATCACATCTCTCATCCGCATTGAAGTCCTCACCAAATACACCTGGTAAAACTTGAGCCGATACTTCCCGTCAGCAGCCGTCTTCTCCAGCTCGGCCCTCCCAGCCCACTCAATCTCTGCCGAGCCGCCATTCTTCAGCTGCAAAGCCACTGAACCATGGAGCATGACCTCGTCTGAACCAGCGCCAAACGGATACACCTTGTTGAGAGTGTGCTTCCGCGACGCAACAGCCTCCCACATTCCTTGTCTCAAAGTGGTGATTTCTACACCGTCAATTGATGCCTGTACTCGTGACGATAGACTTACCAGCGTGACCTGAAGTCTTCTTTGATGCGAGGACAAATGTCGCGTCTTTTGCAAACATGTCTACATACTTGTCGGTCTCGCCGGGAGTGTCGGAAACGGCATAAAAGGCCTGAAGGAACTGGATAACATGCGGTGGAACCGACTGATCCGAAGGACTCTGTACAGAGTACGACTGTTCCATTTTGCTGTTCCTTTTCTGCTCTTGTGATGATACTGAATTGCGTTGTCTCAAAGCTTGTGCGCAGCAGTTTATCTCAATAATGTGTCGCTCCGTGACCCTGCTTCCGACTTCCGATAGTGGACTTCGGATCTTCCTTAGTGAGCGCTCCCACTGTAATCAGCGAGTGACGATCTTACCCCGCAGACTGATCGGACCGCGGGCAAATGCCGTTCCTGTTAAGGTTTAGCATTGACGGTGCATTATCCGCTCGTCCAAACGGAATCAACGGAATTTATTGTACGTAGGCGGGTGCATTATCCGGAATGGGGTAACGCGGTCTCATATGGTGGTATTGTATCAAGTTTATAGTTATCGAGTTGAATATATATGTCCATGTTGAACTCCAGATAACAAAATATACTCATCATCAATTCACACTCTCACATCCTCTTCCTTTACCACAAATCACATTCATCATGCTCGGCAAGGTTGCTCTTGAGGAAGCTTTCGCTCTCCCCCGTCACAAGGAGCGAACACGATGGTGGGCTGGTCTCTTTGCCATCGACCCTGATAAGCACGCTGCCGAGATCAACGATATCACAGGCCAGCGCATCAAGTACATGAACGAGCATGGTGTCGGCTACACAATTCTTTCATACACTGCACCTGGTGTGCAAGATGTCTGGGATCCTAAGGAGGCTCAGGCTCTAGCTGTTGAGGTTAACGATTATATCGCCGATGCTATCAAGGCTCACCCTGATCGTCTCGGTGCTTTTGCGTAAGGCACATGTCACATATTTGAGAACTTCACTAACAACCTCAGTACTCTGTCTATGCACGACCCGAAGGAAGCTGCCGAGGAGCTCCGAAGAGTCGTCACCAAGTATGGCTTCAAGGGTGCTCTTGTCAACGACACCCAACGAGCTGGTGCCGATGGAGATGACATGGTCTTCTACGACGGCCCTGAGTGGGATGTTTTCTGGTCAACAGTTACAGACTTGGACGTCCCCTTCTATCTCCACCCCCGCAACCCCACAGGCTCCATCCACGAGAAGCTCTGGGCCAAGCGCAGCTGGCTCATTGGTCCTCCTCTGAGCTTCGCCCATGGTGTCAGCCTTCACGCCCTGGGTATGGTCACAAACGGCGTCTTTGATAGACATCCCAAGCTCCAGATTGTTCTTGGCCATCTCGGCGAGCATATTCCTTTCGACATGTGGCGAATCAACCATTGGTTCGAGGATATCAAGAAGCCTCTTGGTCTGTCTTGCAAGTTGACTATCCGAGAATATTTTGCCCGCAACTTGTGGATCACCACCAGTGGACACTTCTCTACATCAACACTGCAGTTCTGTCTTGGAGAGGTTGGAGCTGATCGCATTCTGTTCTCTATCGATTATCCTTTCGAGAACTTTTCAGATGCTTGCACGTGGTATGATGGTCTGGCTATTAATGATGTTGATAAGAGAAAGATTGGAAAGGATAACGCCAAGAGGCTGTTTAAGCTTCCTCAGTTCTACCAGAGCGAGGACTAAAAGGGAAATTGGAATGAACTACAATGAATTATATAAATGCAATAGATTAACACAATTTCAAGCGTTCGAACTGCTACTTCTCTGAGTATCGTCAACAGTATCCTTAATTAATACCTAAAGAACAGTCAGTGAGTGTAGAGTGTAATCGCCATTGTATACAAGTAAAGACAAGTCTCAATTTACTATGAAGTTAAAGATATAAATAGAGCGTATGCCAGAACAGGAGCCTAGTCCCTTACGATCTCTCGTCCTTGCTCTCCATCATATCGTTTGGCAACAGAGCTGTTGTAATGACACAACCCAGCATAACACCACCGGCAAGATACAGCACGCTGTTGATATCACCCTGTCCGTTCTCACCAGTGCGTCCATACAGATGCTGTGCAATCAACGGACTCACGATACCAAACAGTCGACCCCAGAATCCTGCGATACCACAGGCCGTCCCGCGGATTGGCGCAGGAAAAGCTTCAGGAGTCCAGCCGTAGAGAACAGCATTGAACATTGACTGGAAGAAGTATTCCATAGTGAAGAGTCCTTCGTTCTTGGCACGCGTATCGACTGTAGAGAAGAGAATGATGGAGATGCCCATTAGTGCCGCTGATAGCACCATTGTCCACTTACGGCCAATAGCTGGGATGCGGTAGAGAGTTGCACCAAGAAGTACACCGACGATGCCAGGCGCATACGTGTAGATGTAGGCAGCATAAGTAGATTTGAGACTTACGGATGCGGCACCATTCTTGAGAGCAAGGATACTTGGTAAGTAGAAGCCTGAATCTGTTAGCAATGCTTTATCACGTTCACACTTAACTTACCTGCAACAGTAAATCCCCAGTAGTCCATGATATACGTCAACCATACAAGAACTGTAAGACGAGTCATCTTAGGACTAGAAAACAGCATCTTATATCTCGACAGCTCAAGCTTGGCCTTTTGAGACCACGCCATGTTGAGTTGTTTTGTTCCAGCCCCCAAAGCAGGAGTTGCACTATTACCGCTTCCAAGAGAACTATCGTCTGCTTGAAGGGACTCAAAAAGCTCAAGAGTGAGTCCACATTGTTTCTTGTTCACCTTGGCCATATGTTGAAGCGTCTCAATTGCCTGGCTGTCACGGCCGCGATAGATGAGAAACTTGGGGGTCTCGCGGAAGTTGAAGACGAAGAACCGAAGGATAAAGACGGCGAGAGTGATGCCCCCAATTGTGAAGAGAAGATATCGCCACCCCATGTTGTCACCTCGGGAACAGCAGGTTTGCCCTGCATCCGCATTGTTACATGATACGAGAGGGTTAGGCTCAGAGAAGTTGGGGGAGCATGCATAGACTGGGATGAAGCCGAAGGCAATGGCACTACAGAGGACAACCCCAATGGGTTGAAAGACGGACAAACAGGCCAAGAGGAAGCGTTTGTTCTGCCGGTATTAGTCAAGTGCCTTTGCTGAGCTTGGTCAACGTACCTGGGGAATAAATTCGAGAGTAATTGTGGTGTCGATGGGAATATTTCCTCCTACACCGAAGCCGACAAATGCTGTCAACACGAGAAAAGTCGTGTAATTATTAGATGCACCAAGACAAAGTCCAAATATCGACGAAATGAGACACGTCAAGTTGAACGCCCAGCGACGGCCTAAAAAGTGTCAGACAACATCTCAACCAAAGGAAAAGAATCTCCAGGTAGAGGACCTGTTGCATCAAGCGATCCAAGAGCATCATACCAATAATATCAGCCAAAAACCCCCAAACAAACGCCCCCGCAGTGAGCCCAGCATTAAAACTCGTCGAGATATTCCCCGACTCGTCATCCCCAAAGCCCAGCTCCTGCTGCAGCGGTCCAAGCACGAGACCAAAAGCCTGCGCCCAGAGGAGATCAAGCAGGTATCCGAAGCCGCAGAGACCCCAGATGTACCACTGGTATTTGCCCATTCCTTGGGCATCGATCTCGCGGTTGATGAGGACGCATTTCTTCTCGTAGAGGGTTAGGCCGTCGAGGTCGTGGAGGAGGGGGTTGCGCGAGTTATAGACCTGTGTATTTTCGACCTGCGATGAGGGGAGGGTGTCTCCGTCTACTTTGGACATTTCTTCTGAGGAGGGCATGCTAAAGGTTCCGCGATCAGGGAATATTTGCGTAACTTCGCGTTTCAGTTGCCGACAGTGTGATGGAATGCAAAGATTAACAGTACGGGAATCTCGCCATCGCTATCTACTGTTTAAGGGATCTGCAATCTAATGTCACACAAGTACAACTTTAATCAAGCCATCATTTGCCTACACTATCAGTACCGTTGATGTCATTTTGTACTGATGAGGTGATGCCCTGAAGGTTTTGATTGGTCCGGAGCTTCTCCTCAGCCATGCAGTCATCATCTAAACCCAGCTGTATCCTTTGTTTGTCTCGCGTCGGACCAGACGCAGCAATTTAGGCTATCACGGGGCGACCGGTACGGAAGCTAATCTGGTAATCGGTGAGTTGTTTCCGGTTTAGATCCGTTTGCAAGACGTAAATGTGACGACTCACAAGTTTGTCGGTCAAGGGTAGGTGACGATATTATCCGGTATCAGATGGGTGTCTAAAATTCCGCTGCATTAGTGCGATTGTTGGATACCACTTGTTGGAATCACGGATAATGCCTGAGCGACTTAGAACAGACATTTTTGATACAAAAAGAAACACATAGAGTTTTACGACAAGCATGCTCAGTGAAAACCTCATCTGCATTCTGGCCCAAAAGTAGCCCAAGAGAATATTTCTCATCGAGCACTTAACCCAGTAAGACTAAAATAATAACTCAATACTAGTATTTTGTCTTGTATTTTGTAGCCTTTAAGATATAATAAGAAAGCAATAATCGAGCTGACGGGAGATAAGGTTCTAAATAAAGTGTGTAACTGTTATTGCAGTTTGATCCGCCAGGCAGTTTGTTACCCTAACTATACAGAGACTTTACTCAAGACTCCGAGTAGTGAACTCAGAAGCCTCGGTTTACTTTTCTCACTTCTCTCAATTTTGAATCAACGAAACAACAGATATCCTCACGACGAATATGCATTGAAGCGCGTGCTGATCAACGCGTCGCGCACGCGACACGATTCTGGATGCACATCTGATTTCATTAGTCACCGAGATCGATCTTCCCCACCAGATTGAAGAATCTGTGTCTCCAGAGATTAGCGTGGAGACAAGATCTATATTAACTCTACTCTAAGCTCAAATCGGTGAAACCTTTCACGCGAGGCTGTCAATGGCCCACCTGAGTCATTGACGTCAGCAGCAAAGTCAAGCCCGTCATGACTTTAATTATATCGTGCATATATCAATTTGTCCTTGCAAAAAACTCTTGGCCTGTTCAAGACTCGAGATAATTCCGTTAATGATTGATCTTGGTATCTATGTCTCAGGAACCATTCAATACTGATATAGAGCACGACGGCGCAGGAATTATGGCTCAGAACGGAGATAAAGGTAGAGATGGGAGGAAGAAGGTTCTTGTTGTAGGTGCTGGTGCAGCTGGGTAAGTCGAATTCAACTTGTTTACTGGAGGATACTGACAAAAACAGCATGTCTACAGCTTACCATTTATCAGAACATCCAGATAAATTCGACGTGACGCTGATTGATGCCGTTGACTACTGCGGAGGCCAAGCGTTTTCCATTCCCATTGACAAGGAACGACATGGAGCTTCTTGGTGCAATCAAGGCGTCCAAGGAGGGTCGTACATCTTTCATCATACCGTCACCATGTTCTCAAGACAGGGCTATCACGCAGACCCTTGCAACCTGCATGTTTCCTTTGGCAAAGACGAGACGTTCTGGAACAACGTATTCCCAACTCAACTTCTGGTGCGTCATGAGAAGGAAGTTCGTCGCCTGACGACCGTTCTCAAGTTCATGCGCTGGTTTGAGATTTTCTTCGCCTTTCTTCCGCTGAAGCTTGTTTTCAAGCTGTTTTTGTTCTCTGAGGAATTCACCAACACTATCGCACTACCTATGACTGCATTATTCCTCGGCACCGGCAATGCTACGCCTGAAGTTCCTGCGATTATGTTTGAGAGATTGTGTACTTCACCGACGTATGGAATGTGGTATCCGTCTGACAGAAACACCGTCATCAGTAACAAACCGCCCATGATTGTATTCCCCAAATTTTCAGAGTTTTATGAAACTTGGAGGAAGGACCTTGTTTCTCGCGGAGTCACCGTCCGTCTTTCGACAGAGTTGACCGAGATTGTTCAGCGAAACAAGAATGGCGTTGTTGTGAAGCTGAAGCCGAGAACTCCGATGCCCGATCATCATAACCCCAACGGTGGAGATCCTGATGCTCCCGTAGGCGAGGAGCGATACGACGAAATCGTGCTCTGCTGTCTCGCTGACACGGCAAAGAAAGTCCTCGGCAAGACAGCCACCTGGAAAGAAAACAAAGTCCTGGGTTCAGCAAAATTCAGCGACGATATCACAATCACTCACAATGATTCCGATTACATGAAGAAGCATTACGAGAACTTTTATCGTGACGATTTGGCTGTTGCGAACATCAACGGAACTGACCAATCGGATCGCCTGGCGTTTGCGAAGACAGAATATCGACCCATGTACTACATCAAGATGTACCCAGAGGACAAGTCCAAGCTGGAAATGTGCTTCGACTGCACGAACTACCAGAGTCAATTCCCTGAAAAGGTTCCTTTTGAACAGCATGTCTTTCAGACGATTTATCTCAACAAGGATCGGGACAGTAAGCTCTGGACTGATAATGAGATTGCCGAGGATAAGATCATTCGAAAGGACTGGTGGCATCAACTCTGTCACGGATACACTCACTACTTGTTTGTTATCCCATGGATGATGTTCCTCAACGCCAAGAACCACACGCGCTTCGCAGCCTCTTGGACTCTTGTCAATGCACACGAGGTCGCCGTCATGTCTGGAATTGCAGCTGCAGTGGATCTAGGCGCTAATTACCCTGAAGACCTGGAGAATGACAAGTTTGCATTCTTGTGTTTCCGACTCTACTACCTTCTCACATATGGAAAATGGTACAGGAGACATTTTACGTCTAAAAAGTATTTAAAGTCTCAGACTGCCGAGAGTCAGGCAGCTGCTGATGGAAAGAGTTGGGCTACTGGACTTTATGGCAGTGTTTATAAGGGACCTGGTGTTTCGGAGGTGGAGAGGAGTGCTTGGAGGGAGGATATCAAGAAGGGATCTAGTACTGGTAATTTGTCTTGAGGTAGTAGTGTATAGGCTCGTGATTGAATGAGATGAGCCATTTCATTGTCTGCATCGCTTAATGACAATGACTGGTCGCAAGCCATCACATGCAGTATCAAGTTAGCACGTGTTCCCTGGTGTTGGGGTTCGGAATTACTATGCTGTGCCCTATGTTTGCTTGGCAGGGGTACTGTTGGTGTTACTGTGTTCTATTGCGCGACTCCGACCCCGGACAATTTTGTTAATCACCTTCTCTTTTGTAAACTCTCATATTAATGGCACTAAGCTATTCAAGACAGGGAGAGATGCTAGCTCATTTATTCATTCCAGTTGACTACTCCAGTCTTGATTTATCTTCTCTGCTCTCATCGTTTGACCACGGCTGAACTCACGGCAAATGTCTCCTTACATGTCGATCTTGACAGCGAATCGTGTATGCATGCGTAAACCTTAATCATAGAAGGATCAAGGGATTCTAGAAGACTGCTGCATTCACAGTAGTACTGTAGGGTATGATCATCCTCTATGCCTTATGTCGAGTCCATGTCAATAAGCATTGCAGCCGGGCACCAGAATCGGAGGAACTTTTGTCACCCATGTCGATTTACAAAAGGGAAGGTCAGATCCGAGGTAAGACTGACTAGGAACTAGCCCGAGGAAGCCGTCGCCTGTCATATTCACTATCTGGCTGCTACACAAGACTATGTGCGCTGTTGCGTCTCTGTTGGAAGATTGCAGATCATGGTGGAACCAATCATGTGGGGGTTCTCAGAAGAGCCAGAAGCTCGCAATCCCCAATACGCCACCCTCGGTTGGGGGGAAGAGCTACAAGGGTTACTCCAAGTTCAGGACGTGGAAATATTGAGCTTGCCACAAACAGCAGTTGGTTGATGTTGCGAGGTGAGATCCGTGGTATTCTGGCGCCACTGGCTTGCATGAGTAGTCATCTACTTCAATTGAAGGTATACTCTATTTCGACATCTCGCCGCTTGACTTCTCAGCATCTTACGACAAAGCTTGCGGGATCTGGTTTTGATGACTGTAATCAACTCTGCTATCATCAGAATGGGGCAAAAAAGATATAAATCACTATCATGGCACGATCCATCGTTCATATCTAGGTTCACAATCGCTGATGGATACTGGCAATCTAGGTGGATTCCATCACGGGAAGGCCGCGCCTCTCATCGTCCTCGTTAGGGCCGTCAACGATAAATTGGGTGGTCAAGGCTGTGACACTAAGCAACAAGGGGTTAACCACCAAAGCTGGATATGGTCACATGGGGTCATTTGGTGCCGCTTATACTCGGGAGAGCCTGAGAGGGGGACTCGTGTCTTCAATAAGCTTCAATACTCTATTCAGCCCCTGGCCAGGAAAACCCCAAGTTTTCTGCGTGCTGTCTTGTCGTGTAGGATAAGTCAGCAGATTCATTGGCATCCGGAAGCCCGGCACCAGCTTATCTGCGGGTATGTAAATACCTTCCTAAAGCGGTAGGTCGGGCTCCCGTGGTGGTTGTGCGGGGCCCGAAGATTTCTGGAGCTATCAGCGATAGTGATAACGTAGACGGGCAGTGATTTGCTGTCCGAGGTTGCAGTGGTGATCCTGAGGAACTGTTCTAGAACAACCGCCCGCACGAGAGGAGCGAAATGGCACCATAGCGCGCTAGCTATGACCGTTTTTGCGACGTAACAGGAGCTTCGGCACCAAGATATGGTACACAGTCAGAACTTTGGTCTAGACCAGAAAAGGCTAATGCTCCTTGAACCAAGGGCCCCATCGCATGACCAGCCTGTCAAGTTCATGTTTGGAGAGACTCTGGGGTAAAGAGGAGCTGAAGCTCTACATCGTTTAAGTTTGTTGGAGAAAGGCTGTTTCCCCCCTGCGAGAGACCACTGTTCGGGGACGCTAGTCCAATAGAAGTGAACCAGTAAGCTCTCCCTATCTGTAGAGCTCCAGCGCTATCTGGAACGGGCGTGGCGCTGGACCCAACAAAAGGCCGTGGCGAGCCCTGGGACCATGTCCTTGATAAGAAGGTCGGGTTGGTCGTATTTTTGTCTTCCGCGTTGGTATGGTGGTCAGATGTAAAGCCCAGAGGCATGACTGATCGCTGACAGGGCAGTTTTACCAGTAGATTGGTCCACGCCGCATGAAGCATCACGATATCTAAAACGAATGCAACGTGATCTGAATGTGTTGCAACTCCAAATTTACATACACATCGCCAAGAGTGTCAAGAGATTGCCAAGTCGGCAGCCAAGAAGCGCCCAGAGGTGTCAAGGAAACACGGGCGACAATTGAGTGTGGCAGCCCCCAGGGTACCTACAGCACAGCACAGCACAGCAAAGCACGGTCGTCGCATTGGAATGTCTCGTTTTAATTGCACAGACAAGGGTTCTAGACCAACCCCCCAAGGGCCCCTCTCCCCCTTCTCGGGGGAGGAGATGATATCGAGAAAGAACCCCGCCGAACCCATTCCCTCTAGCGTCGCAACCAAGCTTATCTTAAGCTTGTTCAAAGCTGCCTAGCGTCGCTGCTGGGCTTGGCACATAAAGACACTCCAAAGCCCAGGTTCTGCGAGACGGCTTGTTTTGAGACAGACATTCTAATACTTTCTCTTACCTTCATTGTTTTACTGTTACTCACACAGTAAAAACATTGCCCAACATGTCGTCGTCACCGCATAAGGATGAGGTGAATTATGAGACCAAGGACGAGACTTCGGTCACGGTGCCTCATGATGAGGAGCAGGGCACGACTACGGGCGAGGGCCAGCTCAAGCGTGATCTCCGCGGTCGACACATGCAGATGATTGCCATTGGAGGTGCCATCGGTGCTGGTCTGTTCGTCGGTTCTGGTAGTGCTCTTCACAAGGGAGGTCCCGCGTCGCTGGTAATTGGTGAGTAACCCTACATACGACATTTTGATTGAGGACCAATGCTAATTAATTATCGCAGGCTGTAAGTTTATTTCGTCCACTCGATGTCGCGCAATAACCAACACATTCTAGATCTCATCATCGGTGTCATGTTGCTCTGCACCAATCTCGCCCTCGCAGAAATGGCTGTTCTGTACCCCGTCAACGGTGCCTTTTACACATACATTGTCCGCTTCGTCGATCCCTCTTGGGGTTTTGCTTGTGGTTGGGAATACGCTCTGTCCTGGCTTACAGTTCTCCCCTTCGAGTTGATCGCTGCGTCCAAGACCATTGAGTTCTGGCGCACTGACATCCACATGGTTCGTAGATTTTCTATCTTAATGATCTGCCTTGGCGGGCTTGGCGATGCCCGGTCGTCTTGGCATATGCAGCTTGACGTTTTGACAGGTTCAGTGAGCTAACCTTTTGTCGCTAGGCTGTTTGGGTCACTGTCTTCCTTGTCGCTCTCACCATCGTTCAGATCTTTGGTGTCCGTGGTTACGGAGAGGGTAAGCATTCATCGTCTTCTCGTCAGGGTCAATACTAACGCATCGCAGTCGAATTCGTCCTGTCCGCCATCAAGATCTGCGCTTGTTTGGGATTCATCATCCTCGGCATTATCATCAACTGTGGTGGTGTCGGTGATCAGGGCTACCTCGGCACCAAGTACTGGGACAACCCTGGTGCTTTCACCAACTTCAAGGGCTTCTGCGCTGTCTTTACCATTGCCGGTAAGTCTCATGTCTCTTTCACTGCTACAATTGCTAACAACTCTAGCCTTTGCCTTTGGTGGTACTGAAATGGTTGGTCTCGCCGCCGCTGAGACTGCTAACCCCCGCAAGTCTGTCCCCACTGCCTCCAAGCAGGTCTTTTGGCGTATTGCTCTCTTCTACGTCATCAACCTCTTCATTGTCGGAATTATTCTCCGATCTGATGATCCTCGTCTCCTCGGTGCCTCTGGCGCCAACACCAAGGCCTCGCCTTTCGTCCTCGCCATTCAAGATGCAGGCATCAAGGTTCTGCCCTCCATCTTCAACGCCGTCATCACCATCTCCGTCTTGTCCGTCGCAAACTCGTGTACCTTTGGTTCCACCCGTACTATGCAGGCTATGGCTACCCGTGGCCACGCTCCCAAGTTCCTCAACTACATTGACAAGAAGGGACGTCCCCTCTGGTGTGTCCTCATTCAGCTTGCTTTCGGTCTTCTGGCCTATGTCGGAGAGGCCAAGGATGGAGGTACCGTCTTTGACTGGCTTCTGGCTTTGTCCGGTCTTGCTTTCCTCTTCGTCTGGGGCACCATCTGCCTCGCTCACGCCCGTATGCGATCTGGCTTCAAGGCGCAGGGTATCAGTCTGGACCTTGTCCCTTACAAGACCCCCTTCGGTGTCTGGGGCAGCTACCTCGGCGTCTTCCTCAACGTCATTGCTCTCATTGCCACTTTCTACTCTTGTCTCTATGTAAGTTCATCCAACCAAGACGAAATTCACTGTACTAACATGACACCAGGCTCCCGACGGCTCTCCTCCCGATGCTGAATCTTTCTTCATGGGTTTCCTCGCCGGCCCCATCATTCTCGTTTTGTACCTCGGTTACAAGGTCTACTCTCGCGACTGGAAGATGTATGTCAAGGCTATTGATATGGATCTCCAGACTGGCATTGTCCTCCTTGATGAGCCCGAGCCCCAGACTCCCTGGTCATGGAAGTCTGCGCCAAGACGTCTGCTCTCGGCTGTTATCTAGATATCCTGGCAAAAGTTTTCCTTTAAATAGTTTGCTCCGGGGCACAGTAGTTTAAATCTCATTCAATATACCTCCGTCTTACTGTCCTCAATGTCATGTTACCCCAAATCTATTCGACCGGCAACAACAGGAAGCGGCTGAAGGGCCAGGATCGGCTATTCCGTGAATTCTAATTCCCGATCTTCCCCAGCTTTCCCCGCAGATCGACTTGTATCATTTCTCCTTTCGGATTCTTGCCTTACGGACCTGCACTGCTACAGGCGCGCATATTTAACAGTCTTACGTTCCATCAACCCATTTCCCCCCTTTAGCCTGAGTCGACAGGGTTGCGAAGCCCCTTTAGCCTAAAAGCAAAACTGTCCCCATGGGGAAAAGCGAGGTTGGCAATGTTTCACTGAGAGTGACAATAATGCACAAAGAAACAGAGCAATCATAAATGCGAGTCAGATATTGGATAATTTTTTGTCGCTTCTATTCGGCCCGTTACATCGTGTATGCCTCTTGAATTAGCCGAAATTCATTCGTTACTTGTCATGTACAAGACTCATGGATGATACAAGGATTTATCCTGTAGCCTCAAACTGCCCGGGTGAGATTGATTTCATATATAGATACAAATGCAACAGCACGTCGCTGCAGTGGTTTTCCTCTGGTACTCCAAGCAGTTGCATCGAGTCCACTGCGGCTCTACACTTTCCAACCTACAGCCAAGAGCGAACGAAACAGAGTCAGCATGGGTGTCGCACCAACTACAATCGGCACTTACGATGCCGCCCTCCAGAGGCGCCAGGCGCTTATGGGTGCTAGTGGCGCGCGAGCCCTCGTCAAGAACTGGAAGGTCGCCCGAATTGCCGCGTTTGCCTGTATCGGAGGTATTCTCTACGGTTACAACCAGGGGATGTTTTCGGGTATTCTGACAATGCCTTCTTTTGAGAGCCGTGAGACTCCTCTTGTTGTTTTGTGGGGATTTGCTGACATCTATGATGTGCAGACATGGGAGATTACATCAAGAACCAGACCAAGAAGGGTTGGCTTACATCTATTCTCGAGCTCGGTGCATGGCTCGGAACTGTCATGTCGGGTGCCATCGCTGAACTGTGCTCTCGTAAATATGGTATCTTGATAGCTACTTGTGTTTTTATCGTTGGTGTCGTCATCCAGTCCACTGCCATTCAAGCTGGACACGATGTCATTCTCGCCGGGCGATTCATCACGTATGTAGCCCCAATTCGCTTTGATCTCAGCTAACATCTGTAGTGGTATGGGAGTCGGTAGCTTGTCCACCATTGTTCCGCTCTACAACTCCGAATGCGCCCCACCGTATGTAACGACCGACAGTAATGATATACGGAGGCTTACGGCGTTATAGTGAAGTTCGAGGTGCCTTAGTCGCCCTGCAACAGCTTGCCATTACTTTCGGTATCATGATTAGTTTCTGGATTGACTAGTAAGACTCACACCCACCAAGACCATTCCCATACTGACAGTGCATAGTGGCTGCCATTTCATCGGTGGAACTGGCGAGGGTCAAAAAGACGCCGCCTGGCAAATCCCCATCTGCCTTCAACTAGCCCCGGCTCTTATCCTTCTCGTCGGCATGGCATGGATGCCCTTCTCGCCCCGATGGCTCATCCACCACGGAAGAGAAGAGGAAGCTAGAGAGGTCCTAGCCAACCTTCGAGATCTCCCTACCGACCACGAACTCATCGAGCTGGAATTCCTCGAGATCAAGGCTCAATCACTCTTCGAGAAGCGAAGCTTGGCTGAGAGATTTCCCCACCTCCAAGCGGAGTCAGCGATGAACACCGTCAAACTCCAATTCGTTGCTATTGGCGCTCTCTTCAAGTCCAAGGCCATGTTCAAGCGTGTCATTGTCGCTACTGTGACCATGTTCTTCCAGCAGTGGACCGGTATCAACGCTGTAAGTTATTCTCGTATCACCGTGGATTCAAGCAGCTAACAGAATCAAGGTCCTCTACTACGCCCCTCAGATCTTTGGACAACTCGGTCTCAGCAGCAACACTACCAGTCTCTTGGCCACTGGTGTCGTCGGTATCGTCATGTTTATCGCTACCGTTCCCGCAGTCTTGTGGATCGATCGCCTCGGCCGTAAGCCTGTCTTGACTGTCGGTGCTATTGGCATGGGTGCTTGCCATCTCATTATCGCCGTCATTCTTGCCAAGAACATTGACCAGTTCGAGACTCACAAGGCCGCTGGTTGGGCTGCTATCTGCATGGTTTGGCTCTTTGTCGTCCACTTTGGATGTGAGTATACGCCCAGCTCTCTTTTGTCGACTCATGCTGATGATGTTAGACTCATGGGGTCCCTGTGCCTGGATTATCGTCGCCGAGGTTTGGCCTCTCAGCACACGACCTTATGGTACTTCGCTTGGTGCCTCAAGTAACTGGATGAACAACTTTATGTACGTGACGTGGCTCGGTATTCTTTGTGCTAGCTAACGTTGATCAGTGTCGGACAAGTTACACCAGACATGCTGGAAAACATCACATACGGCACCTACATCTTGTTCGGGTTGCTCACGTGGATTGGTGCAGCTTTCATTTGGTTTTTTGTTCCTGAGACTAAGCGACTGTCACTTGAAGAGATGGTACGTATCCCTTCAGCTTTGATAGTGCACCCGCTGACTGTTCTAGGATATCATCTTCGGATCTGAAGGAACTGCCCTTGCTGATAACGAGCGCATGGCTGAGATCAACCGTGAGATCGGTCTTGAGAGTATCATTTACCGTGATCAGTCTACTCATCACGCAGAGGTCCCAGAGAAGGAGATGCTGTAATCTGCTTGAAGAAGAGGCTGCGGATGCTGGCTGTTTATTGATTACTTGATGACAATGGTAATGGGCTATTTACACAGATTGATTACTCAGAATAGGTATTATCAATTATGTCTCTCACTCATATCTTCCTCAAACCTTTCTATCGCAGCCGTGATTTATATGCTGGGTCGCCATGTGTAATCAACAACAATGGGCCTTGTTTAGCTCATGGATCCGGCCATTTGATCTGTCCACTAACTGAGATAGTCTGAGTTACTTTCTGCTCCTTTCAGCACATTGCTAGCATTTCCAAACACACAGGTTCCCTCAGGATCAGTAGATATGCCCTTTTCGGACAGTCCCCTCTGTTTCATTGGCCATTGACGTTTAAGCTTAACCGCCATCTGGACTTCCCGCGTGTCCAACCGACGAAGGAAGGCGCGGCCTGTAAGCGATTCTGAGGGCAGTTGTGCAATGCCTGACTTCCACTAGAGTTGGCCGTCAGTCTTTCTCAGACAACTTTGAAGTAGATGCAGATGGCCATTTTGGCAGCCGGAATACCGGATATACAGCAAAGCCCGTTGTTGGTAGACGACATCACGAACAAAGCACGTACGCCAACGCTGATGACATGGCTACCGGAAAGCGTGAAAAGATTGTTAAAACAGATGAATTTACTGCAAAATCTCGCAAGTGAGCTAGTTTGCGAGTTTTGTCCTCCCACGTACACCGGTGACCCATTTTCCAACTATATTGACGCAGATCCTCACATCCTCTAAGCTGAGTACTCCGGAAGGAAAGCGACTCATAGCTTTAGCGTCCAGAACTCCCCCGTCAATTCAACACCAAAATCATTGTGCCTCTGCGTCTCAATCATTTCGAACCCAGCCTTTTTATATAATCGTCGCGCACCCTCCAAAATGCTCTGCGTCCAAAGATCGATATGTTCATATCCCGCTTCCCTCGCGAAATCAATGCATTTCTGAATCAAGGCCGTTCCGACACCAAGACCTCTTGCGCTTTCGTCCACCAATAGCAGTCGTAGCTTTGCGGTTTTAGGCTTTTTGTCTCGTACCAACATGATGCAGCCGAGGAATGAGCCATCTTTTTCAGCAATCCAACAACCTTCTAGATCAGGCTTAAAATTATCGAGGAAGTCGGCTGTGATTCTTGAGATGAGAGACTCGAAGCGATAGTTGAAGTTGTACTCTTGAGCGTAGACTGCTCCGTGTCGGTATGTTATGTAACCCATGTCACCAGGTTGGTGGCTGCGAATGGTGAAAGGCGGGGAAGACGTATTGCGAGTCATTTTGAATGAAGATAGAGATAATGGTATTCTCTTGTCTTTCTTCTCTGAAGGAATTCAGTCATTTATATCTATAGCCTTTTTCTCGGTGGGTATCACAAAATGTCATCCAGAAGGCGCATTTTTGGCTATCGACGTTTAATGTCAATTAAGGGCGCACACCAAACTCTACTGTACCTGTCATCGCTTGTGCCAAGACGCACCTTTCCGTACTTCATTTGGCCTGTAACACGACAGCGTTATTCCCGGGTTCCCATGGGCCTGGAAGGTGCTAGAAGTTGGCAAAATCACGACTATATCTGGGCTCAATTCAACACGCAAAGAATGAGTCTAAGCTGGCATCGCATCGTATCGCATCGCCAACACGGAATGGTACAAGTCAGACCAAGAAGAATTACCATTTCCCTCCGATACATCACAACCAACTTAGACTCTGACGACTGGCAGCCGGAATGAATGAACGATGAAATTGTCATGTAATTGAGAAAACGCTACTTGGAACAAGTCTATAGTACAAGAAGAGGTAGATAACATCTTATGAGTTATCTCCACAAGAGAAAACACCACGAACGCCACCATCAGAGTTGAAGATGTCAAGAAGTTCAGTGATGGATGCCCACAGACCAGCTGCGTTCATGAAAAGTGACATGATGATAAGGAGGGCGTTGACAATTGTCAAAGAGATCTTCTTCCAGTCACGGAAGTATTGACCTTGGTTCATATGGAACCAAAAGACGGCACTGAAACCGTAAGTGAACCAAGAAATTGTTGTCGCAGATGTGATAGAAAGGATCGAATCAAAGACAGGAATAGCGTTGGATAGAATGAAGACGACAATCCAGAAGCCAGTAACGGAAGCGATCCAGGTTGACCAAGATTTCACAGAGTTAGAGGTAACTTCGTTGAGGTTACCAGTCCATCTCATGACATTAACAAAAATGTACTTAGATCCAATGTGACCGTAAGCGAGGCCGGTAGCGAAGATGGCAGGGAGAGCGATGCCAAAAGCAGCCTTTGCAAAGGCCGTCGAGGTAGATCCCAGAATGGGAGAGGTCGTGTATTCGGCTCCGAGACAGTAGAAAATGACGGCGAAAACGACATACATGGTCATGGAACCGCACTCAAGGACAGTCAGACAGAACTTGAAGTCTTCGAGAGGGTTGGTCATCTCGGCAAGGTAGCCCTATCGCCAATTAGTATAAGATGATGGTCATGTATGTGAAGCACTTACAACGAAGCTCAGATTGGCAGCGTAAGCAAAGACAATCTTCAAGCAAGCGTTGAGACCATCTCGGAAAGTAGGGTTTCCAACAATGACAATCTCCCTCTTCCACTCAGACATGTTATCAACGCCCTTGGGACCTTGGATACCAAGAACAACCATGACGAGAATACATGCAGCCAAAACACTAAGAGCATTGGGAATGCCAAGGTGCGACACGAACTTGGTAGTGCGAGGGATACAAAAGACGTAGCAGGCTGCGCAGGAGATGAAGATAAAGACGACAGTGCAAGCTGCGTGGCTGCTGATTGTGTTGAGGGCAATTGAAAGGGTGACCATAGCTGATGCCGCGACGAAGATGACTTGGATCATCATCATGGCACCGGCAATACTCTCCAGGGTTCTTCCGCCGACGAAGCGGGTCATATCGACGATGTTAAGCACCTGGGGATGTAATCTGTAGTATTGCAACAACTCATAGGCGGTATACCATGAAATAACACCGATGCCGATCAGGGCGATAATACCGGGAACGAGGCCGAGGGTCTTGAGCGTCGAGGGCAGAGACAAGATACCGAGACCGATCTGATTAGCGAACAAAATGAAGATGGTATCCCATCGCTTCAGTGTTCGAAAGTTCTTGCCGCCTTGCGAGTAGATGTTGGTGTTGTCAGCAGACTCTTGAACAGTCTGGAAGTCATGGCCATGACCCTCCTGAGAGCTAATCTCATGCTTGAGGCCATCGCTATCAGAGCTAGGATCGTGAAACTGTCCAGCAGTTTTGGCGACGTTATCTTTCTCCATGTTTGCTGTGTTGATGTCGTTGAATAAAGAATGTCTCCTGGACAATTGACGAGGTATGATGTAGATGCAGCTGAATGAAGGGCTGGAAGCTGAAGAAGCAAATACAAGTGGAATTCACACTAGCTTTATACCACTCGCCTCACGATATGTATAAAATAGCGCAGCGATGGTCCGACTAGATAGGGGCTGGGCAAAAGACGCTGAGACGTCATGGCATAGGTTTCTTGATTGGCCCGCACGAAGTATCGCCGCTGAAATCAAGGCTGCATTAGACTCCATTCCTCAGTGGATATCGCCCCAGGCACGGAATCCCCGTGGGGGTTTATGAAACGTTTCCACATCGCTGTCTAAGAATTCGGGCAGACTCGGTCTGGAAGAGTGAGACGTTGATGTGATATCCACAGAGGAAGTTGACCGGGCCAGTCGGATTCTGACCAGAGAGTGCACTGCCCTTTCGCCGGACAAGACTTGGGGGCTTCGAGTGATGGAAATTAGACCGAAGTAGATAAGTCTGTGCTTTTCTTGTCGCTCGGTATCGCCGGGGTTGACGTCAGTGACGTGTCTTGACGCGTCTAGGAATTTGAGCCTCATTTAGCCGCCAACGTTAACACGACGTCGAGATAAGATGTAGATATAATATACATTCGTGCTCTTCTTATCTCTTTTGCTGTCTTTTACTCTTTATTCTTACTGTTATTCATCTCTGTCTCTATGAAGAAGACCTCATGAACGCGAGGCAAACTTTGACCAATTCTTGGCATATTATGGGCTCATCATTACTATGACTAAACCATCTCCATTCTTGCCTTGGCAAACTCCATCACCAGAGTCAAATCCCCATAATAACCCACATTTTGGGTTCCCGATCCCCTCTAATCACCAGACAAATGTCGACGAATGCAAATGCTTTGCGAAATCAGGTCCCCCGAGTCTGGAGTCGTGAGATTCGATGAGTTTTCATTAGTGATAAGAACCAGAATTCTTAGGAGCCCCCATGGGGAAGGCGGATATTCCCCAGACGTGATTTGAACTGTCATACTTGGCAGTGAATATCAACAAGAGGACCGCTGAAGATGCAGCAGAGGATGTTTGTCCGCGTACGCGCGGTAGATCTACGCCACTATGCCGAGTTATGTCATTCCGCTCACTTTAATTCCTTCTAGAAATTCCACGTACGCTGAAAAAGGATTACTTTCGGCTGGTCACTGCTTGCGTAGCTCACCGCTCTCCGGCAAAGATCTACACGTCAGACCAATCCGCGTAAAGACACGAGTAAGTCACCCCGATGCACTGACATCAATCAGCAGATCGTTGACGGTAACCTTCCTCATTGAATAGGAGAAGGCCTCAATCACTATATGTCTCAGCGATAAGACCGCCTTTCACCAATTAACCTCGTATCAGTTTACTTGGCAAGGGGTAATAAAAACTCGAATTGGATAATGCTTGCGTTGGGGCATATGCACGTCCCGATTGTAGATCCTGGCTTTAACATGATCTTATGCGCGATTTATTCTAGAAGTCTTCTTTGAGTTTCATTAGTGCATATTAACCGCCTGTTTCATGATTGGATTCCTTCGTGTCAACGACGGGATTGCCGGGATATGCGTGTATATCACTGAAGACTATGGAATCTAGACAGCGAAACAGGGAGATTCCTGGGACAAATCATACGTGAAGTGGTCTTCTTAGGATGAGCGGCATCACCTGGTGCTAACATCCGTACTTGAGATGTTGAGGCAGAAATATGCCTGGCGTAGAGATCGCTCGCACGAGCGGAGCGAGAAGAGGCCCTCCGCCAGGAGCCCCCGGAGGGATATCCAAGATATTGCGGTAGACAAGGCAGTATTAAATCAGGAAATCGAGACTCATCAGACACTTCAGAAGGTCAGGGTATCTTCAATGTTAGAATGCATATACCAGTTAGTCAATCACGGACGCATGGTTATCGGCGCTGGAGGTATCTTATACAGCAGTGCTTAATTCTCCTATAAGCACGTTCGGCGAAACAATCTTTCATTGACTACTACTTAGTTCTGTATGGAATACAACAGCGAATGCGGGCTAGATCTTGATCACAACCTTCCCTACATGCTTGCCAGAGTAAAGATAATCAAAAGCTGCTGGCGAGTCTTCGAATGAGAAAACACGGTCCACCAGCGGAGCAAGGGAAACATTCTTCTCCTCTAGGAACTTATTCAAGTTAATGTAATCCTCCTTGGAGCCAGTGGCGATTCCCCTCAAACAGCAGCTGTCAGTGTATATTCTTAATTATTTCTCGAAAAAGCATCAACTCACTTGATTCTCGCAGACTTCCCCATCAGTGCCATAATAGCAGCCGGCTGCCAATCGCCACCAACACCATCTAGAAATCCAACCAGGGACACTGTGCCGCCTCGCTGACGCAAGAAGCTGATATCTGTGGGAATAGACGCTGGTCCAGTGTTGTTGATGACGAAATCGACGCCCCGACCGTCTGTTAGGCGCTTGACTTCCGATGCTTGGTCCTGGGTGGTTCTGTAGTTGATACCGCGGACCTGGGGGCCCAGTTTCTTAATTGCTTCAAGCTTTTCGTTGGATGAAGATGTGATAATTGGTTGAACGCCCGCAGCGATACAGATTAGCAGGGCAAACATGCTGACACCTCCCGTACCTATTCAATTAGTGAATGTCCTGACAGGAAACCTAAATGGTCGCGAGGTTCAAACCTTGTAACAGGGTGTTGCGTAACTTGGATAGCGTAGTCAGGCCATCGAGAGAATTCCAGGCCGTGACGCCGGCGCATGTGATGGTAGCCGCCTTCAATCAATCACATATCAGCAGAAATTACGAGTGTCCAGGTCGTTATCTCTTACCTCTTCCCATGAGAGATGCTTGGGTAGCTGTACCAAATGCTTGTCCTGATAAACAGCGTACTCACGAAGGACACCACTAGTGTCTCCACCAAGGGCGCAATGAGGCTCATCGTCGTACCCAGTGATACTGTTGAGGTCAAATATAACCGAGACATGATCTCCCTTAGAGAAGTCCTTGACCCCAGACCCAATTGCGACAACCTCAGCGGCAGCGTCAGAGCAAGGAATGCCTCGCTCCTCCACTTCCACGGGATAGATACCGTTGAGCATAGCTACATCGCGGAAGTTAAGAGACACAGCGTAAATCTTGATCAGGACCTCATTTGGTCCAAGTTCTCGCGGTACCTTTTCAGTAGACGGTTCAACGGTTCTAGGAAGATTGCCTGTAGTGCGTCTAAACGCTCGATAGGTCTCAGGGAGCGACATTTTTATCTGGGTTTAGTAGAAGATGCTGTGTAAGAGGTGGAATGTTTAGTGTTAAGAGATAGGCTTATATAACTATCAGCTCAGGAAATTTATATATTAATGTTCTCGCGGAATTTGGTTAACGTTATATAATTTAAAGCGTGGATGTGATTATAAATACGTGGCTAGCGGGAATAAAAGCACCCGAGGCTCCGGGGAGATCAATGGTAGCTTGCTTGCATTAGCTCCGAATTATATGTAATAGACTTGTTGGATGGTATTAAGTGCTCTATCTGTGGGGCTTTTTGCCCAATTGATTGCTTGTGAAAATCTGCCGCTGTGCGGAGAAATACATCTATGGCGGAGTTTTGGGATCACAATATTACATATAGTTCTTGAGAACTTATTCTCCTACTTAATTATAGTCTTTAAGAGCTTGTTGGTCATGGGATATGAATGACCAATCACTTCCGAGTATGAGGCTGTTGTAAGGCAACCCTTTCAGACTGTATTTATAGCTATATAGCGACCCGTTACTATCCTTCTATAGGCCATTTGGCCATCTAGGGCATTGCAGGTCACAGATCTCTTAGACAAGGACTATGAACACATTGACAAGACTCCAGTACCAGCACTTCAAGCCTCTTCTCTCTATTTCTCCTCCCACTCCGAAGGGCGACCATCTCGAGCCCAAGCCCTCTCCGCCTCACTCTTCCAAGGAGGCGGCGCAATTGCATTGAATCTCCAAAACTCGCGCTGAGTATCGGTGACGGTGATCTCCCAGTCGTATCCCTTATCAGCGATGTAAGGCTTGATAGTAGCGTTGATGTAATCGCTGAACTGCTTAGGGAAGTCGTCCATGTGAACGCCCTCATGACTGTGAACAGCCATGTGCTGAATCACCAGTCGAACAAAAGGCTTCTCGTCTCTGGCTTCGCCGCCGACGAAGACATGGCCTGCGGGAAGGGGGATGAATTGAACGACGACGTAGAAGGCGGGAAGACCGTTTTCGCCGAAGGTGTAGATCTTGGTGATGTCTTGGGCGAGCTTGTCTCGGGTCTCCTGGGAGGCGAAGGTGCCCTCGGTGTGATAGATGTTCCAAAGAGGCATTTTGAACGTTGAATTGCGTTGCAAGAAAGATTGGGGCTGTATTTGAGTGATGATGTTGAATGAGAAGTGAATGATGAGCTCGTCTGGTAAGCGGAAGAACCTGGTCTTTTATCCTTCATGATTTCCCCTCGCTTGCTTTACCTGAGATAGTTGTTGAGAGCCTTGGGCAAGTATAGAAGTGGTTATTCAATCGTTTCTCAACGCATCTCGCCATCTCGACGTGGGCCTTCATCTCAACGAACTTGAATCTCATCACAAGTCTCTGTCCCAACTTAATTTCCTGTCCCAACGATTTAGGCGCCATTCAGTAATCATTCAGAGCTTCGGCTTCAATTCTAGACCCTGCTGACCCACCTGTCGCGACTTGTACGACTCCGACCGGCAGAGTTATGTAAATCCAAGTGGATGTCATCATGATTATTAATTATTGCCGACTATCACTAAATCGCGAGTCCACTACAGTAATACTAGCCCCTTGAGCGTTGATATTGTAAAGATAATAATTTTTTATTTAATGTCTTAAAAGCTAATAATAATTATTATTGAAATTTTACAAGTGCTTTCAAGGCATGCCATTTTATATTGTTGTAGCTTGATTAATTCAGTTGCAACTAATCGCGCGAAGTAGGTAATGTTAACAACCTCCGGTCAGCCCGGACTTCGGACAGCGTGTCGGGATGATCTATTTGCGCCGCGGAAAGAATGTTAAACTCTCTCCTCTTACTGAGCATGACCTCGTAAGCCTTTTAACTTTAGACGCAGGTATATAAAACAAGGTTGTGAGGAGGCCTTGCTTATTCTTGAATAAATTCGCTCTGATACACCCTGTAGTGTCTGGCTTTCACGAAGCTAGCATCTGAAACTCGCCACGCCAGGGGAATCGCTTGGCACGAGCCAAGAGTCATTCTCATCACTTTGGCCCCCAAAAGAGGGTCTCATGCACCCTTGCGATTGGACAACTCCAGCAATTCAGCCTTGGTCTGAGCATTGCGCCTCATGGGGCAGTCAGGCTGTGCCTCATCATCAACTGAAAATGAATGAAGGCGTTTTTCATTAAACATCATTACATCAAAAGCTTGTCGCAAGATTCGACATTCCGCTTGACTTTTGATACCCAGGAATCGCACAATGAACATCCATACACCTCTCAGATCCGGCCCATTGCTGGGCATCAACCTAGACCGAGATTCGTACATTCCAGGTGATATCATCACCGGCCATGTATTTCGACAGTTCCAAACGATAAGTCCCGACGCATCTGTTAGCATTTGCATGTTTGGACGGGGAAGAACAATTGGAGTCATCGGCAACAACTCCCAAGAATACCGAGGCCTTTTCGACCTCTGCTATCGTCCAAAGATCATCTTCCAGGGCCCTATACACATCGAGTCTTCGAAACACAAACATAAATGGCCATTTACTGTACAGCTTCCGAAATACGTCAATGATTCTACACCTTTGGGTCCCGTGAATCATATGCCACCATCGTATATGCTTCGGACGAAGAATATGGGGGCCGTCATTGAGTATGTGATCAAGGCGAAGATTACAATGGCTGTTCAAGGTCATGAAGAAGTACTGGAAGCTACATTACCTTTTAAAGTCATATGCGTCACTCCAGATTCTCCGATTGCAGACTTTCAGTTTAAACGATATTACTACCGGCGTGCAGTTTCGAGTCATCGGCTTATTCCTGGAATGCAGGATATAAAGACCTCTTGGAAAGACAAGATCAGACATTCTCTTCATAGTTCGAAGGATCCTACGTTGACGTTTGACTTGTTCGTGGAGGTGCCGAAGGTCGTTCAGCTGGATAACCCAACACCGATGCCTTTCAGGCTTTGGGTGGCACCGGACTGGGAGGAATCTAGCGATGCTATTCGAGATGTAGCACAGGACGTCAAGCTTGTATCGGTGCATGTCTCTATTGTCACCACCACGACCATTATTTGCCATGCCGGGTTACAAGTGCCAGAAAGCACGGAGATCGACCTTGGGCTCAATCAAGCCATGAAGAAGCTCGGCGAAGCCATCCGGATCCCATTCACAGCAGATTCTCAGCCCATCGATATCGGAGAAGTGATGAACCTGCGCATCGGTCAGGGTACAGCCTTTCCCCAACAATGGACATCTATGCAATCCGAGTTCACGCACTCATTCCAGATATACAACATCCGTGTTTCACATCAACTCAAATGGTCAGTGCAAGGTGAAATCGCAGGCGAAAGATTCAAGGCATCAGGAACATCTGATTTGATCATCTTGAAGCCGAGCGATGATAGGCCGGAATCACAAGATGTTGTTTTAGAGGCTGGAGATAGGATTCCGCTGCGTCAAGATTCATCGTGGATTAGACCACCTGCCGAGGAACAGCTACCGAGCTTTTTAGATGCGCAGATGGATGAGCGAGTTACTGGGGTAGCCCATAACCAATAAGATTGGCAGGAGATCAATGGTACTGGCGTGAGCCTTTGATTAGTTTAGTTAAATATTTATGGGCGCGACTAATCACTACACCTGACTTGAAGAATAACCTTGGTCTTGAGGTGGATTTGGGTCCCGGGGAGCAATAACGCATAGTGTGAATCTCAAGGCTTACTTTGCATTTAATGGAAATAAACAAATAGCTATAGAGGCTATAATAATAATAGGTTGAATCAATCTTAATCACGCTTCAATGCTTCGACTTTAATCCTTGCCTCTTTTGCAATCTCCTGATCACTCTCAAGATCTTTAATCTCCCTATTTAGTTGCACTCTCAGCTGACCTGCCGTTTTGTCCTCTTTGGTCATGTCGCTGACTTCCTGTTTTGGAAGGCTGAGAACATATTCAGTCGTCATCTTGCTCAAAGGGCCATTTTTATCCATAACAAAACCCTCCACTATGGTTTGAGTGACATGGCTAATGAATGACTCCAGGGAAATCTGTATTGAATTAGCAAATCTGGTCTTTAACTATGGCCAAGTCAGGCGACCCCTACCCCATAGTATACTTTGATAACATCGTGTATATCGTACACCATTCTGTTCTGGTCTGAAAGATCCATGCTGGTCCACATGTTATGCAAGGTCTGGCCTGAGATAAGATCTTGGGGCTCTTCACCACCGATCCCATGGTAGAAAGCTCTGGCGTATCTCAACATTCGCCAAGCTTCAAGCTTAGTCCTGAACTCATTGTTGGTGGTTTGAAGGAGTTCCTTTTGGGTTTCTTGTTCGCAGTACTTGTCCAGTTCTTGTTGGGCTTTGCTCAGTGTCTCACAAAACATTGAATGAAGACGGTTTTTGAGCTCATGATGCAAAATCGTGGTGCCACCAGAGTCCGGGCAGACAAAACGCAGGATCTCCTCATAGCTTGACTTCATTGCATCTTTGACTCTGTCCAAGTGCTCTTGTGCTATGGATCCCCACTTGGATACTTGAGCTCGATAGATGACAGGATAAATGTCTGAGTTGACTACGCCAGGCGGTTGAGATGCGCCGAACCTGCGAAGTTTGCTGGACACCGTATCCACAAATTTGTCAAAAGGCTCGACATGCTCATGAGACTCAAATGCCGGGATCAGTTTCAGCGCCTCCGTGTAATCCTCCGGCTTAGGGGCTGGATATAAGATTTGTCGCGCTGTTTTCGACTGCTCCTGTCTATTGTCGATGAAAACTCCGTATTCGAAGCAAACGGTCAGCGGGTCCACGCCCTCATCGTCAAATCTCCAGAACCCACCAACCCATCTCATGACGTTGTCAAAGTGGGTGTTGATGTCATTTAGCTCTTGTCTCAGGTCCATGGTCTCTGACTCAAGTAATCCTGGGCGTCTAAGAGCCAATGTGCACTTGGAGGAGTACTCGCGTACGAAACGGTTGAGATACTCCTGTTGCTGGCTATCATTGAGTCGGGGTTCGCCCATGTCTTTGAGCCTGGCACGCCTCTCCTCTAGTCTTGCATTTATATCGTTCTCAAGTCTTGGAAATGCCTTTTCGATCTCACAAGTAAGAATCTCCCCAAGATGATCTTTGAGTTTCTTGTTTCCTCGCCGTCCACTATGTATCTGAGACCAAGGCTTGTGGTTGAAGAATTCATCCTCATTGACTCGTGACTCTGATGTCTTATTACAGACGACAAACATGCCATCCACGAAGATCGAGTCTCCGTTGTCAACATCGCTTTTTGCTGAAATGACCTGACGAATGTTAGCACCCATGCAGCTCGAGTTAGAGGATCGACTGACTGCTCGCTCGGCTTCTTCGCGATCCGCTTTGTCACATTTTGTGAAGACGCCAACCAGTCGCTTCTTGTCTGATATATGTTCCTTGCAAATCTGATAAGCCCGTTGGTTTCCCAGGTCAGAAGTTGCGGGTATTGTGCATCTAGCTTGCGATGAGTCTTTCGGTTGATCTTGGCAATGTCATTTGAGGTTAAGAAACGTACATGATTGTGTTTTCCGGTCGTGAAATGTATTCCTTAGCTAGTTCCTGTGTCCCAAGGGGCTCTGGTTCATTGACACCATACTCTGAGGAGATGAGACCTGGGAGATCCAGAATGTTGAAAGGAGATCTGGTAGGTCCTTCAAGTTCAACTCTAACAATATCTGGGACAAAGTTTTTAGCCCCCGTGCCTTGACCCTTTCTGATGCCAATTTTATTCTCAGAGAGCTGAATATGTAGTCAGCACTGTATATATACCAGTCAAAGGCAATCACTCACATCCTTGAGCGCAGCCTCGAATACGTCCATGGTCAAGATATCTCCCTCTAGACGGTACTCGTCTGCAGCAGCGTCAGCTCTTTGCAAGCCGTTCACATCTCGTGGTGCGCGTTCTAGGGAAATACGAAATCTTTCCCTACTGCCCTGTGAACTAGGGCTTCGGCGCGAAATGACACGAATTGGAAAGCGTGTACCAATCCCAGCCATGACGGGGAATGAAATGTCAGTCAATGTTCTAAGCAGGGATGACTTCCCAGAAGATTGTTCCCCTACGACAACGAGCTGGGCGTTATCAGCTTGAAACTCGCCAAAATGGCACAAGAGTCTAGACAAACCTGTGGGATGGCCAAGTACTTGTGGGAGCCACAAGCTTGAAGCCTATCGATAGCATTGAAAAGAATTTGTCGTTTCTCATTATCGAACGGATCATCAACAACCATTCCAGAACCGCCAGGCTTAGCTCCGTTAGTAGTTGACGAACTTCGAGGGGTAGCATTAGCCGTTCCTTCGGATGGACTTGCGTTTTGTGAGCCAGAAGAATCAGACGACGTCGAACCACTGTCTTCATGCTGAGTACGGCGGTTAGCGTAATAAGTGGTTGTCTCGACCGCTTCAGAAGATACGGCGCTGTGGCCAATATTCTGAAGTGAGTTTGAAGACGGGTTGTTGTTCGAAGACATCTGGGATTGTTGGAAAGTCTGTTTTGTGAGTGGCAGGGTTTCAGATAATGTAGTCTAGCAGCAAAAGTTAGAGACGCACAATCTCAGGAATTCGTCTCCTATATACAAGCACAATATCAACGGGTGTCATATTTCCTAACCTTCCGGAGCTATTACGCATAAGGAATGATGTCCGTTGGTGCAGGTGGTTTTGTTGTTGGCTCATGGGTATGTTAGAGCTCTCTTCAACTAAAAGGGGGAGAAAAGAAGGGCGTACACGCCCGAGTCTCGCGTTGAGAGGTTTTCTTAGCTGTTGGTAGTTAGTTTGCGGCATTAGTTGCTTCAGAAAGAGGCATTGCGAAAGCTGCGCCGCTGCACAGGAGATTGTAATGCAACTTGGTGTTGGTTGAATACCCTGCAGCTGCATTTCAGCTTTCCTAATCCAGTAAGGTACATCATTGCCAACAAGGATCACGGAAGCTTCCGCGGGCCCCTAGTTGAGATAGCGCTTCCGTATGGGTAATACCGTAATCCTCATACGAGTAATGATCCGTCGACTTCACAAAACCGACTTACTCAATGGCCTTGTACAGACCAATCTCATCGTTCGGTTTGGTGAGTGTACCCCATTCCTAAGTAGGGCTTTTACTTGACAAGTTAGAGCTACCTTGCCGAGATAATGCCGCAAAAATATTATAGCGGAGAAGGGATTGGCCTTCGGAATTTACAACATTCGCATTTCGCGTTAACTGAATGTTCAACGCAGTGGGGAATTAAAGAAAAGAGCTTTATGGAAGCGAAGACATCCGATTCGTTGGTCCCGAAGAAGAATGATGACTGCGGGGGGCTGTCTAAGAGAAATGCTAGGATGTTGTTCTGAAGGCTGGAGAGAGGATACCGCTGCGTTGGGATTCATTGGAGTTAACTACCTGCCGAAGACACACTGTCAAGTCTGGAGATATATATAGGGATATCTTAAATGCAGGTATGGCTCATAGCTGAGACTCGTGTATAAGGGAAACCATAATGCTGGTGGCATAAGCTTTAGACACGCCTTAGATGAGTTCAGTTGGAGAGTAGCCTAACGGTATCCACGGGAATCCTTACACCTAACGACAAGCTTATCATAAATATAACCTGAAATCTGTCTACCTAAAGATCACCTTGTATTTAATAACAACACACAGACCGCAGTGGCTAACCCTGACAGTAACTTGCAAACGCTCTTTATTATTTATGTCTATGCCATGACTAAGTAACCAAGTAAACCCTTCCTTCAAACGGCGACAAAACACCAGTCTGTTCCTTTCCAGAATGCGTTGACATAATAGGCACCAACTTGACTTCCTGTCCACTAACACCAAGCTCTTCACCCATCAGCGCACTAAACGTCTTCTCCTCGGTACTGAAGTTCAAAACAACCGCAACCTTGGAACCATCAACCTGCGACTCCTTAACAAAAGCATAAACATCAGGATCTTCTCGTCTAAGAAGCTTATAATCTCCATACACCATCAGATCAGAAAACTCCTTTCGGAAATGCAGTGCTTTCTTCCAGAATGATAGCACACTGTTTGGATCCTTTAGCTGGGATGCGACGTTGATCTCGCGTGATAGAGGATGGGCTTGCATCCAGGGTTCTTTGATGGGTTGGCCTGATTTCTCTGCTGCTTCGGAGAAACCGCCGTGCTTGGCGTCACTCCAGCAAATCGGGATACGAGCGTGATCTCGAGCTAGGTGTTGAAGAGCGTTGAAGGCCTTGTCGATCTCTTGTTCATCGTTTGATCGCTCCTTGACTATATCGAGGAATTGGTAGCTCTCGATGTCGACGTAGTTTTCTAATGGGTAGCTCTCCTTTGGGGCATTGACGGACCCGATTTCCTGGCCTTGATAGACATATTGTGTACCGCTTAGACAAGACTGTAGCAAGGCGAGTAGCTTGGCACCTGCGACTCGGTACTCTGGACTATCGTTTGTGAATCGTGATACAGAGCGTGCTTGGTCGTGGTTCTCCATAAACACAGTCGTCCAAGCATCAGTCCCCTGAATCAGACTCTGTGTCCTCCCAACAGCATCTTTCAGCTGAGGAAGCGTATAATTCTTCGGTGTCGTCTCGTATTTATGCGTCTTCCCAAACCCGATATCCACAACATCAAACTGGAATACCATATTGAGCTGCTTCTCTTTCGCGCTAACATATCTCAGGACCTTTTCCAGATCTGGTGTATGAGGAAGTTCCCCCACAGTAATAGCACCATATCGCTCGAGAACCTCGTTCATCTCACCGAGAAACTCGTGCATTCGTGGTCCGTTGCAGTAGAGAAGACCGGCAGGTTGGTATTTCGCTTTCGGGTCTGTGATCGGCGCGTCGGGAAAGTCTTGGAGCTTGGAGTACATGTTGACCGTGTCGACTCTGAAGCCATCAACGCCTCTGTCGAGCCAAAACTCCATCGACGAAGCATAAATGGCCCGACGCGTCTCTGGGTTCTCCCAATTGAGATCGGGCTGTTCTTTTGCAAAGAGGTGTAGGTAATACTCCCCCGTGGCCTCGTCCCACTCCCAAACACTACCGCCACCGAAATTGGAGCGCCAGTTATTTGGGGGGAGACGTTGACCATCTGGAGAGTACTTGGCGGGTCTCCAGATGTACCAATCACGCTTGGGGCTATCTTTGCTGAGTCTTGACTCTTCAAACCAAGCATGTTTGTCAGAAGTATGGTTAATAACAAGATCAAGCATGATCTTCATGCCCTTTTCGTGTGTCTTGCTGATCAACTCTTCCATGTCCTGGAGAGTGCCGTATGGAGCGTAGACATCTTCATAATTAGAGATATCATAGCCCATATCAACTTGCGGGCTGTCATACATGGGACATACCCAGATGACATCAACGCCTAGACTGGCGATGTAGTCTAGCTTGGATATGATGCCCTGGAGATCACCCATGCCATCGCCGTTGGAGTCGCAGAACGATGCAGGGTAGATCTGGTAGATGATGGCCTGCTTCCACCATTGCTTTGAACGTCTGCTGACAGTCATTGTGAAGATGCAATAAACAAAGAATAATATACTTCAGAGCCTTTTTCTGCAAAGAAGAGAATGATTTGAGCAGATTTAAGTATCGTCTGATGGTAATTCACCCGCTCATCTCCCCCAGATCACGATGATAATTCCCCCGCACCACTCAGTCGGACCGACGACATATTTCCGCCTGCAACCCAAGCCATCCCTGTCTCAAAGTCATCGGAGTCTCCAACTCCATCATCATTGGTCCAACCTCGGACCGACGAAATGGCTGAATCTTGATTGGCCTTTAGCCGGACCGACGAGGACACCAAAGTCTAATCTCTCATCTTCTTCTCAATGGTTCACGAGCATCTGCTGATCTCCGCCACTTTTAGTGTTTCACTGGTCAATGCTCGGCCCGATGAGCAAACCCCAGATTTACATGATTGTCTCCCCATGGGGGAGGTGAGGAGACACAACGGAGAAACTCCTCTACTGCTAACCTCCAAATGTGGCTTGACGCCCGGACCGACATGGCTTCATTTACGCTTAATTCTAGACCACTCTGGTTTAGCACCGGTCCTATCACGGCCAACCCCGCGAAAGAACTCCCCCTTGCGCTAACAGCTGGTCCAAACTTTACACCAAGATCCTGTTTTTCCTTTAATTTTCGCTTCTTGACAGCTTCAACTCCTTGATCTCATCTCCAACTATAAGATGTCGCGTGTCGCTCACTGATTCCCATCCAGATCATCACCCCCATCTCATCTTCTACAGTCTACTACTCAACCTTCTCACCATGTCTCATGATACCAAGGTTGACAATGGCATCGCCCCCGTCGCGGTGCCAGTCGACGCGAACGTCGCTCATGAAGCCGCTGCTGCTACTGAGGCAGAGCACAACATGGGCTTGATGCAGTCTTTCAAGCTCTATAAGAAAGCCTGTCTCTGGTCTATCTTTCTCTCCCTCTGTATCATCATGGAGGGTTTCGATGTCGTCCTCCTCAACAACCTCTTTGCCTATCCTCCTTTCCAGAAGAAGTTTGGTGTTGAGCAGCCTGATGGTACCTATCAGTTGACAGCTGCTTGGCAATCCGGTCTCTCCAACGGAACTCTCTGTGGTCAAATCATCGGTCTCTTCATCAACGGTATCATCGCTGATCGCTTCGGTTATCGCAAGACCTTGATCGGTGCTCTAATTGGCTGCATCGGTTTCATCTTCATCATCTTCTTCTCCGAGACTCTTGTTCAGCTTCTCATTGGAGAGATCTTTATCGGTATTCCCTGGGGTGTATTCCAGACTCTCACTACTACCTATGCCTCTGAGGTCTGCCCTACTCATCTCCGCGCTTATCTCACCACCTATGTCAACCTCTGCTGGGTTCTCGGCCAGTTCATCGCCTCCGGTGTTCTCCGTGCCATGGTTACACGCGATGATGAGCTTGGATACAAGATCCCCTTTGCTCTGCAGTGGATGTGGCCTGTTCCTCTTATCATTGGAATCTACCTCGCTCCTGAGTCTCCCTGGTGGCTCGTTCGTCGTGGCCGCATCGAAGAGGCCAAGAGATCACTCGAGCGTCTCACTGTCCGCAACAGCAACGTCGACTTCAAGCCCGATGAGACTATCTCCATGATGGTTCACACCAACGAGATGGAAAAGGAAGCTCAGTCTGGTACTTCGTACTTTGACCTCTTCAAGGGTGTCAGTCTTCGCCGAACTGAGATTGTCTGTGTTACCTGGATGATTCAGACTCTCTGCGGTGCTACCTTTATGGGTTACTCTACCTACTTCTACCAGCAGGCCGGTATGGCTGTTGAGAACAGTTTCTCCATGTCTCTTGGCCAGTACGCTATTGGGGCTGTTGGTACTGTCTTTTCCTGGTTCCTCATGGGTTGGTTCGGTCGCCGAACTCTCTACCTCTATGGACAGCTCGCCATGTGTGTCTTCCTCTTGACCATCGGCTGTGTCGCCTTTGCTGGCCGTGACAACGTCGCCGCTCAATGGACCATCGGATCTCTTCTTCTCATCTACACCTTTACCTACGATTCGACTGTCGGACCCGTCTGCTACTCACTCGTCGCCGAGTTGTCCTCCACCCGTCTCCGAACCAAGACCGTCGTCCTCGCCCGAAACACATATAACATTGTTGGAATCATGACCAACATTATCACTCCTCGCATGTTGAACCCTTCTGCTTGGAACTGGGGTGCCAAGGCAGGTTTCTTCTGGGCCGGAACCTGCTTCCTCTGTGCTGTCTGGACCTATTTCCGACTCCCTGAGCCCAAGGGCCGAACATATGGTGAGCTCGATGTTCTCTTTGAGCGCGGAGTTCCTGCTCGCCAGTTCAAGACTACTGAGATTGAGCGTCTTGATGCTGAGTTCCAGACCAAGGAAAAGGCTAGTGCTGTGTATGTTGAGAAGGTGAACAGCAGTGCTTCTTAAATTGTCATGTAATATTATGAAATAGCTATCATAGCGGAAATTCGTTAGTACGAGAAGAGATGAATTGTTAAACATAACTCTATCAAATGTGATGCATCTTTGGGATGACTGCCGCCTATAAGGTTAAGCTTAGGCTGTGTGAATGTGATGCATAAATACCCGCACTACCCCAGTAATACTCCAGTTGGGGCTTGGCTCTAGACTCAGCTCGTCTGCATGTGGCGATGTGGGGTTATATCAACAGACTTCATTAGCGTGATAAATCTCGTGCCTCTCGACTCCGCATCTCGTCTCGATCACTTCATTCCTCAATCAACAAACAATGAGCGGAAGAATCTCAAAAGCCTGCGATCCATGTCGCGTTCGCAAGGTCAAATGCAGTGGCTCACTCCCTTGTTCTCAGTGTGGCCACCTTAATCTCGCATGCGTCTACTCCGCTGCAACCTCCAAGCGAAGACCTACCGTGCGAGGGCGATTGGTAGCGCAGATTCGAGAGGGGACGAGACCTGATGATGCAAGGTCCAATTCGGCTTCTCCACAGACTGATGACCCTTCGCCTGTCGCTTATAATGCGATACCGACGAGCATTGGATCGGCGTATTCCTCAGACTTTTTTCTCAATCTGTTGCTCGACTATGAACGCGTTGTTTTTCCCGTCAATCCAATTATTCTTCCTTCGGAGATTGTGGCTGCAATTGAGGCGATGGATCAAAGCTTTGAGGATGCGGCGCTTGTCTACGCATACGCTGCTGTTACCATCAATCTGACACAAACATCTTGGGATTCGGAAGGCGAAGCACCTGTCAGAATCACAGAGCTCATGAACTTGAGTTTCAAAGCGCATAGACAATCCGAGATGGGAGTTGGTATTCTCGGGAGATTACCAGTGACAGTCAAACGCATTGTAACATGCGTATTCCTGGAGATCTGTCTCATGGCATTCAAGAGATTCGACCGCAGTTTTGTCATTCTTCGAGAAGCCATTGCCATGATTCAAATGCTCGACCTAGATCGATACAAAGATGCTTCACTAACCGACCACGAATTAGCCACCCGACAACGCCTATACTGCGAGATTTCCATCCACGAACGCTTCCTCACAATAGTAGCTGGTCATCCAGCCATTCTTCCTCCGTTCAGCCCGAGTCTCCCGACAACAGACCATGAACTTCCTCCTCATGTTAACGAAGGCTTCAATCGGCTGATTGAGCTGTTTCACGTATTGGATGATACCTTCTTGGCTCACTGGAGAGCTCAACAGGATCCACAGGCTACGGCCCCAGAAATGACTGCCGCGTGGATTGAGCATAAACAAGCTCAACTTGACCAGGACGAGTTTGATGCTGCGGAAACTGATAATGCTTTGGTGTCGAGTGGCTGGGGTCTAACGGAGCTTCAACACGTTGATCTGTTTATCACGCGATTATGGATGAGAATTCTGGTCTGGCAGCTTGCCTTATCCCAAGGTCTTTTACAGTCTGCGGTACCGCAGAATTCTCATGAGGGCTTCTCGATGCATTTCCCCGCCCAGCGATTATCGACTCAATTACGCAATGTGGTCCTACGATTGGAGAGGGTTGAGAGTATTGGACTACATGGATCTGGGATTTTACAGAAATTGTTTGAGATTACGAGCACAGTGGCTGATGTGTTGGCACTACCAATTGGACCAGGCGAAGAACAAGACGCTGAAGCGAGAGTTGAGGATTTTTTGTTCCTCGTAACGTTTCTTTTGAGCTTTGATAGAATTCATCAGAATCAGAGGGAGTACTTGAAGGAGAAGTTGAGCGCGCTGCAGAGGGAACAATCTGGGTTTCATAATCTGGCTACGTATAATCCGGACGGTTGGTGTGATCAGCAGCAATAGCATGCAGTTCAATGTAGCAATGAATACCAGTGTAAGCGCTGAATATCAGCATCTCAAGCAGAATTAAATCAGACGCCCAAATGAACAAAAAGGACCCAATGAAACGGCCTGGTCTCGTCATCACAAGCAATAATATCTCTCGGCCTTCGATCTCCATCGGTCGTACTCCTTCCTACCGAGCTCATCGTCATGTTCCGCTAACGATGTCGTAGATGTCGAGTTGCGCCGTGTAGCCATGAACGACAAAATGAAAAAGCTTGCATTGCGGTAAGTGTTGCATAATGTCATGCTTGTGCTGTCCTGGCTCAATGGGTTCTAGATGCATCGTTTTGACCAAGCTGCGGATCACCTCTATCTCTCTGGCTGCGAAAGGAAGACTGGCAACTTCTGGTGTACCTATGCTTCATACTGACGAGGAGTGCCTAGAACAGGGTTTAATTACTCAATTTTCAAGAACTAACCCCTGCCAACACGACTGCCCAAACCCTCGAACTACGCATACCATACAGAGTTATGTAAGGTACCCTCAATGCCTTGTCCACCACTGATTCAGCCAGGGAGAGCATTGGATGTCCACGGGGTTAAGGTTGGTTGGGCTGTGTTTCCGGATCGTGAGACTCACTCATCGTCAAATCCCTAACGACCCATTCATCCGGGATGTGTATTTGGCTGATATCGATGTCGTTGAAGAGACTGCCCGCATCAAATGGCCCCACTGTTGATAATGGATCGTCAAAAGTCGGTATCGCCATAGGGTTCAGGCCAAGGTCTGGGGCTAGATCCAAGGTTTCTGTTAGAATTTGTGGACCTTGTAAGAAAGTTTCTGGCAAAGAATCCAATACTGAAGGGTCCCACGGATCAAGCACGTCGCTAGGGTTCCATGAACTCGGTATACCAGGATTCGGAGTCGAAATTGGGTTAATGGTTTCGGTAGTATCATGAGAAGATGTTGAACCCGAGGCACAGCATGAACGAGCTGGTGTCGGCAGAATCTCTATAGCCCTGTCCTCAGATTCGGACGGCGACAACGCGGTTGACGGTGTTGAGCTTTTGTCTGTTGAGGGTGGCGACTGAATACTCTTCGTATTTCTGCGATCTGTCTTGTGTGCACATGTGCAAGTCTCGCCCTCATCGCAACAGCATCGCTCTGAGTACGGAACACAGTTAGTACAAACTCTGATGAGATGGCCCAGAAGGGAGCAAACCTTGTCCAAACTGCTTCAGCATGGCCTGATGTGATTCCGATGCGCATTTGCATTTCGTGTGAACAGATCTGGAGTTGCGCAGTGTCCTACAGTGATTGCACTGAGAGACCGGGCGTCCTTTTCTACTGACTCTGAGAAGCGGGCGATCTGTGCACCGTGTTATCGTGAGTTTGTGTCATGGAGGTGATTCTGTCATCGCATGGTACTCACCAGTATGCTGGCATTTAGCGACGCGGTGGCCGCGAATGCAGCTTTCGCAGGCCAGCTTCTCTACGTTGGAGGCCATCCGGAATGAAGCTTGATAAGAGATTGTACAGTAAATCAGGGAAAGATAGAAGTCGGGATAAGATAGCCTTGAGAAAAGAATGAAGGCGAGATGGATTTCGTAAACGACACCTGGAAAAGGAAAGTGGGTAACTAGCGAACATCCGATACCGGGGGTATGCAGTAAAAGGGTATACAAGACAGCCAATTATAACCATTTTTGCAAACCCTAAACCAGTAAGAAGAGGGGCAGTTTGCGTACAGATGTTATTACCCTACTAGATATTTCTGAATAATTAGTTATTAAATGCAGATTTAGCAGATTCTCGATCCTCGATTAACACATTTATGGGCAACAGAAGCGATAGTCTGCTATTTTAGGTAAATACTGTTATTGTTAATGCTAGAGCTTCCAGCGTTCGAATTGGCAAGTAGCTTGTAGTGCGGGGTAGTAAGACATGCTGGTCACTTCAGCTGCCAAAGCATACGATATTGTTGTGTTCTAGACTCAACTTCTAGTATCCATAGTATATCAATAGTGGCTGGCTGAATGATTGTGGCCGTTTCTAGCGCTACACTATACCAAATTGATAATCAACTGCATCACCTTTTTAAGACAGTATTGTCACATGGTAATTAGATTCAATAGTTCTGTCCTAAGGTTGGGACATATAAATCATCCAGCCTCTCCACCATATCAGTTCCATATTCCTTCAGACTTCAACTTAAAGTTAACAGCTTCACAGTACTCATTATACATCCTCAATAGGCCAAGGCCACAAACATGTCAAACCTATACATCCTCAATATTATCAATAAATCCGGTGAAGAGGCCGATTACTCCATCGACTGCCCGTACGAAGATTTACCCCCTGTTACGGTCCGGGACAGAGACAACTGGATGACGGTCTTGAACCTCAACCAGCACTACAGTGAGCACTGCACTGCTGGGCTTTTATTCAATTAGCTAACCTGTCTCTAAGTTCCCATCACTGTTTCGGTACTTCCGCAAGGCGATTCCCCATCTGTTAGTTTCGTTCTTGCTAAGAATGGAAATGGTGTGAGGGGAGATGTAGTACACAGTCCTGGAAATAAGTTGACAATCGATATTGGAAATAACATTGGAACTCCTTTATAGGATTCCTTTTACTTTATCTTGGCTAAGAATATTAGAATTCTAATAAGATTATCACACTAAGTTGGGGACTTTCATCCCAATTGAGTGTAAAATCTCCAACAGCTAACACAATAGTTCTGGCTGCTATCTATGTTGTCTTTCGTTGAAAGATTCTCATTGACGCTTACAGATAAGCCAATCCGTGAAGTGCTTCATTAACCTCAAGAGCACCTCGAATACCAGATCTGATAGCCCCTTCCATGTACCCCTTCCAAACAATGGAGGTCTCCGTTCCGATAAAGTGAATGTTCTTGAAGGGATCACGAATACACTTGCCAGCACCAGTCAGCAGTCCAGGCTTCATTGCTGGGCTAGGTCCGCCAAGAAACCAAGGGGCCTTGAGCCAGTCCTTCTCAATGATGTTAATAGGCTCAGGGACTTTGTCAACAACTGTACCAAAAGCATCGTTGAACTGCTTCACCACTGTGTCCTTGCGCTCCTGCTCAGACAGCTGAGACCAGTTTCGTCCGGGCTGACTGACGTGAAAGCAAGTAATGCTGTACTGCTTGTCTTCAGGAACGCAGGTATCTCGAGTAAATGAGATGGGGCCATCCATAGACGTCAGTACACCAGAGAGATTGGCATTACGCCACCAGGGTTCATCAAAGACCAAGATGGACTTTGAGTAGTAGCCGAGTTTAGTAGCGTGAGCAAGCTCTTTCTTTGCTGGCGGTAGGTGAGGCTCAAAGTCGATCTTGGGATAAAGAGATGTCGGAACCGAAACGATTACTTTCTTGGAGTGGTATTTGTGACCGTTCTTCGTCTTGACGGTACATCCTTTCTTATCTTGGATGATCTTGACGACAGGCGAGTTGAGCTTGATGTTCTTCCTGTCGAGCTTCGCAGCTAGCTTGATTGCAAACATCTCATTACCTGGTCCATTAGCTCAAGTTCAAATCGAGTGCAAGGAACTCACCCTGGCGATTACGCAAGTATTGGCCTCCATCCTTAGTATCCGATGATATGTTTGCAAGACCAGTTCCGCTCTTGATGTAGTTGATGAGAAACAAAGCACTGAGTTCATCCGCTTCGACACCAAGAAGATCCCTGACCAATATCGTAACAAGAACCTCGGCAATACCTTCACTGAATTTATTTCTAGCAAACTCCAAAGCAGTCATGGAGTCGAGCTTCTTGGCATCAGGGCCGAGGTGAGGATATTCCAAGTTGGATCGATCAACGTATTCTTGAAGCTTCGTCATGATTGCGAGGATCTCGGCGAGTTGTTCATCCGTAAACTTGAAAGTCAGCCAAGTACATCAAGACTGCAATAAACTTACATCTCCGAACTGCCCATAAGGAATGGTATGCGTCGTTCCGTTCGACTGATCGAGTGATAGTCCTTCAGTGCGCTGGACGATAAGGTCGAAGCCGAATTCCTGAGCCAAGGCGTACATCTCTTTCTGGTTGCTGTCATTGATCCAGGCGGCACCCAGATCAACCAGTCCATCGCTTTTGGGAGACGCCGGGCCAGAGAGAGTTTTGCCGCCAACCCGATCATTGGCTTCGAGGACGATGTATGAGAGGCCGGCTTTGTCGAGGTCTACAGCTGCTTGGAGGCCACTGAGGCCGGCGCCGATAACAATCACGTCAACAAACGTAGAAGGGATCATTGTGATGGTATTCTTGTTTCTGTTTAATTAGGTTTATTTGAAGATTCGGCTGCTATCTATATATACTCAGACATGTCATCTTGTCCATCGTTCCATGACGCATCGGGTTGAATCCGCGAGGCCCCCGTCGCCGCAGTCAAAACGGTGGCCGCGGATAATCTCTTGGCTATACCGAGTTGTCCGCGCTTCCCGAATGCAGGTCTTCCAGCTCCCGAATGCGAGTGACCATCATTGACCAAGGAATCTCACATCAGCAGCTCGCTCTTTTGTCCCATTTGGGAAGTGGGCTGACCATATGACGCCACCAATCATAAATGCCATCCACGTTCCCCGGAGCCAATCATAGATCGGTTCCAAAGAGTAACAACAACCCATATCTGGAATAAGAACTCTAGATAACGTTAAAAATATGCTTATTATGCGCACTACGAATATCTCCAGAGCACTGAAGTTACATCTCAACAACTAGCAGCGTGGAGTCTTGAAATAACAAGCCTGATTCGTTGTTTGTCTGCTGTCCTATGTTCAAAGCAACAACCCTCAAAAGGATCCTGGGGCACGCTGGTATAGTTGGCGTATTTTAAGTAGTGCCTTCGCTTGGAGACGTTGTTCACCCTGTCTCCAATGAGTTGAAGCGTATTATAAACAGCGTTGTTGTCTCCCGGGTTCTCCCATCTAGCAAAGAGACACGATAGTTATAAGGCCCGATCTTTATCAGCCAGTTCAGTTTATTATTAACTATATATAATATTATAAAATAAGATATACTATATCTAACTATGCAATTGTAAATATTAACTACAGTTTTAAATCTTACTCAATAAGGCCCCTTTACTTTTGTCTAAGTGAATAACTTCAGTCTGGCTAAGATTATAGCTATCCAGAAAGTCATTAATAAGACAGGCAACTTCCTCTGGAAACTGGTAATGACATGCATGGCCAGCCCCTAGAAATTCAGCTACTACCGCTACTGTACTATACATCTTCATTGCCACGATATCGCATATTGTTTGAGTAAAGAAATGGTCATGTGTTCCTTGAGATTCATTAGCTTACTTAATGCTTGCTTCCTTTCAGCGATGTCACGAAAGCCCAGTCACTGAGTTATCGAGAACTTACCCCTCATGATCAAAACAGGCATCTGTAGCTCATTTAACCTGTTAAAAGATCCATCTTTAGCATGTTCAGGGTTCATAAACCCAACAAATGCTGTGAAATGTCGACGTCCACATTCAATATCCACAAACCCAATGGCTTCTCCGCCCTGGCCAAAGGTTCTTTGCCAGGCTGCTTCAGCTGAGAGGCGACGCTCTGGCGAAGAAGGAAAACACCCTTCTATAAAAGCCTTTTTCTGTTCTTCTAATGTAGCGGCGTTTCGATAAGGCCGGAAAGGTGCTGGCGGTGGTGGTGTAATGCCCGGGCCTGTACTTGGCAGAGATCCACACAAGACCAGATGGCGGATAAGATCCGGGTGGTTTAAGGCTACCATTTGTGCTGTGCATCCGCCCATTGAGAATGCAAAGATATCTACCTTGCGAAAGCCGAGGCTCTTCACAAACTCGGCAAGATACTCTGCTGATTCGTTGGGCGAGCCTGGAATCTAACGTTCAGATCTCCCAACCCCGGGGCCATCAAACAGAATTACCTGTCGTTTTCTGGCCAGGTGTTTGATAAATAACGGATCCTCACAGTCCATTGTTGCCCTGATAAGAATTTATTAGAATGCTAGACCGCAACGAGAGCTTGGTAAGACTTACCTGAATCCCGGAATGTGAACTAGAGGCACACCTGGCTTGGAGCCATGAGTTCGAAACGCTATAGTTATGTTCTTAACTGTAATGAACTGATCACTAACGCTTGCAATCTTACTTATAATGCCTCTGTATCGCTCTGAGTTAGTTTAAGAGAGTCTTCTCAATCGCAATACAGTATATGGTTATAATTCACTTCCTGTCTATATACCTTTACATTAGGAACTTCATATACTTATCCTCCTAGCTGATTTAAAACGCTTTGAAGACGCTTTCCTTATCGACAAACCGAGCTATACAGTATCACATTACATTAAAGCTTAATCTCTCCCTGGAGAATGTGAAGGGGGCGGAAATAAAATCGAAATGTATAAATGCGTACCCTGCAGTTACCAATCTCCTAGAAAGGTACTTAGGCGCCAGGGTAGGTACTAAGTAGGTTTAAAACTGTAAGGGGGTAATACAGACGCCCTGCCGATGCAGGGCGTATGTTTGCTAACAGGCCAACAGTATTAAATTGACCTCATCGCCCAGAAACTCGACCCGCTATAAAGAGTTTTTAGAATTACAATCTTTAAAGATTTCAATCATTTTAGATCTCTCTTATAGTTACTGCTTAATACACTAACACATTCCTACCTACCTTTTTCTACCTAGATTAATTAATACTTAAAGCTTATAACGCCTTAGCGAGACATATTAAGCCACTATACTGAAAAATCGCATTTAACTTTAGCTTTTAGAAGGTAATATATATATAGCCCAGGGTTGGCATTTAGTATACTAATACTAATACTAGCCTAGTATTAGTATACTAATCCTTCTTTTTATACTAACTAATACTAATACTAGTTTTTTTAGTATATACTAATAC